>WTSP01005539.1:0-17268 GCA_025331215.1 Actenoides lindsayi | reverse complement strand
GGGGGGTGGGGGGGGGGGGGGGGCGGGGGGGCGGGGGGGGGCGGGCGGGGGGGGGGGGGGGGGGGGGGGGCCGGGGGGGGGGGAGCGGGGAAGCGAGAAGGAGGCGGTGGGAAGGGCTTGCTGGGAGCAGGGGCCGTCCCGTCCCGTCCCGTCCCTCTCCCGGGGCTGCACCCCGACACTGCCCCCCCGTCCCCAGGGCCCCGTTCCCCCAGCCGGGCCCCGGCGCATGCGCGGGCGGAAGCGCGGGGGGCGGGATCTGCTTCCGGGGGATGGCGGCGGAGGGGCCGGGAGCGGGGCCGAGCTGCGCCGCCGACCCTCAGGTACCGGCCGGGCCTCGGGGCTGTGGCAGCGGGAGGCGGTGGGGACGGGACGGGACGGGGCCCCGACACCCGCCAAGGGACAGGGGAGGCCTCGCTGCTGGCCGCGGGAAGGGCCCGGTGCTCGGCCCGACCCGGCCCCGGCGGTTCGGTGTGGCCCGGCCCGGGCAGCGCCCGCAGCGAGCCCCTTCTGTCTTCCAGTGAGAAGCGCCATCGCGGCGGGGAGCGGGGGAAGATGAGCCCGGTCCGCGGCCGCGGGAGTCGCAGCAGCCAGAGCTGAACCCGCCCCGGCGGCCCCGCCAGAGCCGGAGATGGCAGCGGAGTCCGTAAGTGTAACGGGGCCCGAAACGCCTCCCGCAGCCGGGGCCCCTTCCCTCCCGGACCCCTGCCCCTCGGCTGGCCCGTGGCGAGCGGCCAGGGGCCGGTCACAGCAATCAGCGCGCTCCCGGCTCGGGGATTCGATTTCGAATACACACCAGGATTTTTAAATCTGACCGCCTCAGACCAACGCTGGGGCGTTGTGAGCACAGCAAACCCGGGCGATACCTAAATTAGTAGATCTGGGGGTGGACTGAGCGATGCAACCAGCTCGGCTTCTGGTTTGTCACTGTGGTGTTTGCTGTCCAGAGTCTTGTGCTGCCTTCTGTCACGAGAACCTGCGTAAAACTGGCAGAGGGGAGGCGGTCAAAGGACGGAGCGCTTCACCTTTTGAATCCAGTTCAGAAGTCGCCCGAGATCACTAAAACGTTTGCTGTTTCTGTAAACACACGCTAAGGCTGTTCCCGTGAGCCCCTGGTTGGGACAGGCACTGAACGCACTTGTCACTTTGCTGTCATCCGAGGAATGTTCACAGTCTTAGCAGTGCTGCATGCATGGCAGATCACGTGGAAACGAGAGCGTCCCTTTAAACAAGACTTTCTGCTGATTTCATTTTTCTCCTGGGCCCTCATGTGATGCTGTTTTCCTCGTTCTCACGTTGCTTTCATTTATAGTTCAGTGTCGCTGAGCGCTTTTAGTTTTTGGTCCTGAAAATACTACACTCGTGTTTAAATGCCCCTTAGTAACCAGCTGACTTTCACGTACGTGCAGCTGAAACACCGTTCTATGGAACGAGGACCTTCGTTATCAGCAGGTTCCCAATTAAAAGTATCACTTGAATAAATAAACAGTCAGAGATGGGAGCTCCGGAGTAGATTGTACAGGACAATTTCCCGTTTAATACATTTTCAGAAGGGTGACTGATCTGAAATATTCATTGTATCACCTGGCTTCTTGTAGACGATCCCCATCTGGCAGAACAAGCCCCATGGCTCCGCTCGCAGCGTTGTCAGGAGGATCGGGTCCAACCTCCCTTTAAAGCCCTGTCCCAGAGCAACCTTTGAGGTAAGCAGACCGGTAAGGGACTTGGCGGTCGCGTGCGGGAACCTGCGGCTCTAGAGACCCTGAGGCACTGCCTGTCACAAGCCACTGTCCCTCAGCCGTAGAGTTCTGGCTTCACAAAGCTCCCGGAGCCGTATAGTTCGTTGTAAGATTTATTTGACTTGAAATTCTGTTCTCGTAAAGCAAGCGCGGGCAACTCGAGGGAAATCCCTGCTTGGCCAGTGCCCGTGGAGACGCAGACGTGGAGCTGCTGAAGCCACGCTCAGCCCTGTGACCTCCAGCCAGGCGCGTGCCCTCTGGGCCCCCTTTCCTCAGCAGGGTTTATGGCAGCACTTAGGTCGTTGTTCTCACCTCAAGGTCGGCGCTGGGATTTGTAGCGGCGAAGGGCTGCACGTGGCCTTGGCAGCGCGTCAGGCTGGATCGGGTATCCCCGTGCTGCCTGTTGGATCTCCCAGAGCATGGTGACACACCCGACAAGCTGACGCCTGGAAACGCTACGTTCTGGTGTTGCCGTCACACGTCTGAGCTGGTGGTGTGGAGGAGAAAGGCTCTGGCAGCTAGTGCAGCTCATCTGGGGTGGTTTCAAGAGGCAGGAGCATCACTTCCTCTAACGTGACTTTCTTCTGTTTAGGTTCTCCCACATGTTTCAGAGCTCTATTTAAATGACGTCCCCCCAGTCCCCACCTTGGCAGACATTGTGTGGATAGCAGCAGATGATGAAGAAACATATGCCAGAGTCAGGTTGGTTTCCTCTTTGTGTCTGCTGGGCCTTGGTTTAATTCACACAGCGTAGGCCAGACGCTGATCAACAACTTCTAGTCCTCTTACCAAGGCTTAGGGTGGGTCTGGCCACTGGACCAATGACAGGGGGAAAAAAAACTGGGAGGAATCCCTGCAGGAAGTGCTAAGAGCCTGTGTCTTGATGGATTTTCCTCACTGCAGGATCTGTGCAGAGTAACCCCCTGATCCCTGGTGTTTCCTGGTTAGAAAGTTGAAGAGTTGAGTTCTCCCAAGATCAAAATGTTCTGTCCCCAGGAGTTTGATTCTGGTCAGCTGAACTTCTGTCCTTAAAGGAGGACAGTGGTCGTAGATACCTTGCGAAGGATCAAATGGACTTTGAACTCAGAGGCAAAAGTTAAGGATTAAATGACATTTCCCATGTGCACCCAGTGCAGTGCCTGGCACAGAGACACACTTACCAGGAGAGAAAGGACTTGAAACCATGTGAGCACACCCAGACTTCTGTCCCCATGTCCTCCCACTGCAGCTTGTGCCTTTAGGTCATGATTTCAGTGACGACTTTTCTGTCCTTGTAATGCAGAAAGAGCACATAGGGTGGCACGGGTGGTCCTTACAGCCATACAGGGTACACCCAGCACTGTGGCTCAGGGGCTTGGCTTGTCACGTTGAAACTTTCTGCTGTCCTGGGGTGCAGGCCGAGCGTTGCTGAGCGTGGTTGTCGCAAAGGGGTCTGGACCTTCTAAGTGACCTTTTTGTCCTACAGAAGCGACACTCGCCCACTGAAGCACAAGTGGAAGCCGAGTCCCTTCACCGTTATACAGCGAAATGCTTCGGTCCCCAACCTGAGGAAGCAGGAGGAAAAGCTGCTCGCCTTGAAGAAACCTGGTTTACCAGCACTGAGCCGAACAACAGAGCTCCAGGATGAGCTGAGCCACCTTCGGAGTCAGATCGCTAAAATAGTCGCTGCAGAGTCAGGTGGGACTGTTAATGAGCTTCTGTGGTTGTTGTCCTTGAACGAGAGGGGCTGAATTAAGTGAACTGTGTTGTTTCATGTTGTATTTCCAGCAGAGCCGTGGCTCCCATTGGTGGGATGCTGTCTGTGGGGTCAGCTCAGGGCTGGTTCTGTGTTTAGGTGTTTGCATCTGTTTTGCTGGAGGAGTTCTGCTTATTTTTAAGAACTGTCAGGTGCTGCATTTGATCTGGAGGCCGATTCTCATCTCAAGCACCTTGCTGCCTGAAAACATTTGGTGTGTTCTTACCATTCCTGCTCAGAGTCAGCCGTGAGTGAGAGGATCTGGATTTGGGTAGGAATGAAGAACAGGGGAAATTCTGTGATTTTTTTTGCCTTCTCAGTGTTGTCTTGGCTCTACAGTTACTCAAGCTGTGTGCTAGAAAAGTCCATTTGAATTCCAGGAGAGTAATAATGAGGAAAATTAAAGAAAATTAAATTATTTCATCATTTAATACCTTTTTTTCCTTTCCCTCTCTGTTCTGCAATGTGCCTGGTTGTTATCAGCTGGCATTTGAGAACAGTTTGTATTGACTTCACGTCCCCTGAGTCAATAACAGGGAGCTGTGATGTAGGGCCTGGCTGCAGCTCAGTAATCTGATGAAGCAGATAACTATTTAACAGGCTTATTTTGGAAAGACTGAGGTCGAAAAAGAACTCTTGTGCCATCTGTATTGTTGCATACTGGTAGAGAAATCCCTTAATTGGCAATTGATAACTATCTACAAGTTTACTCTGGAGACCAAGGGCATTGGTGTTTAAAGGTACAGTTTGTTTACAGGAAGGATCTTTCAAGGAGATGTGCACTGAGCATTTTTCTGGGTTTTTGGTTGTTTTCCCTTAGTGTTTTACCCTGGCACAGCTTGAGGCCGGTTCCTCTTGTCCTGCTGCTTGTTCCCTGGGAGCAGAGCCCGACCCCACCTGACCCCAACCTCCTCTCAGAGAGCTGTGGTGAGCCAGAAGGTCTCCCCTGAGCCTTCTTGCCTCCAGACTCAACAACCCCAGGTCCCTCAGCTGCTCCTCACCAGACTTGTGCTCTAGAGAGTAGCTGAATCTCTGTTTCTCCACTTCTTACCTGTAAAACCAGAAGAAGTAAATGTTACCTGACCTCTGCAAGGACGGGGCATGGGGTTTGAACTGGAGAGCTGTCTGATGATGGGCACAGTAGGAAGAGAGGCACATAAGGGGGTTGGTGGGATAAAATGTACTGGAAAAGGTGCTGCAACCTGGTGTCATAGGAAGCAGAGTGGACCTGGAGCATACAGAGAATATGATGTATTTGTTTTCTCATACATAGCATGGGGGATGCTGGCTGGTGATGCATCTTGATTTATATTCTGTTGGTTTGGAGGAAAAAAGCCACCTACATGGTTTGGTATGAGTTATCTATCCACCTGTATTGTTTTCTTTTTCAGCTTCTGCATCATTAACACCAGATTTATTATCTCCAGGAAGTTCAAATGCATCTTCTCCTTTACCTTGTTTTGGACCCTCTTTCCAATCTACAACTTCCTTTGTCATTAGTGATATCACAGAGGAGGAGGCAGAACTCGAAAGCCCCGAGCTCCCGTCAGTCTCCTTGCTTTGTTCTGCAACCTCTGAGTGTTGCAAACCAGAACCAAAGGATCCCGACGAGGAAGACTCTGTGTCTCTCTCCAAGGCCAGCAGTTTTGCCGACATGATGGGTATTCTAAAAGACATTCATAGGATGAAGCAGAGCAAAGACTTGTAAGTGCCTCCTGAATTCTCTTGATTTTATTTTATCTCTCTTTTTTTAATTATTATTATTTTCTGTCTGTCAGATTATCACAGACACTGGACGTGGCATTCACTGCTTCTTGGTGCTGCTCTGCAGTTGTGACTCACGGGGGGAAATAGCTGTTTAGAGCAGGACTTACCAACACTTACATTTCTGGTTTGCTTTCTGTTGATGGCTTACCTGCCTGCAGAGAAAGCAAAGGAGAAGGACTTCTCTTAGCACAATATTTGGCTATTTCAGCTTGTTCACCTGCAAAAAAACTTGTGTTTGCCCAGATGAAAACCAGAACCATGTGTATTGGCAACCCTCAGAGCGAGGTCTCTCCGTCCTCTCTACTCACAGTGGTTCCCCATGCTGGTGCTCAGAGCATCTTTCAGACCCGAGTAGCTGGGAAGCTCAGCAGCTTTTCCAGCGTGGCACGTACAGGAATTCACACGCAGAGCTTTGCAGCTTCTCAGCTCTTGCCTCTGGCCCTGCTCTGAGCGTGGGCAGAGTGAGGTCTCACTTGGCTCGTGACGAGTTTACACATTGATCACGAGAACGCCACGAGCCGCTGCCGGGCCGGTTGCTGCAGGGCTGAGACCAGATCCTGCCCCACTCAATAAAGTAGCTTCGGTAACGTTGGCTGCGCTGCCTTCGTTTCACGGGGGAGATCACAGCGATCCAAGTTCAGGTTCCACGTTGTTTCAGCCCGAAGATCTATCCAGCCATTATGTTGTGTGAGGTTCCTGGCCAAAAATAGCACGTTGGGTGATGGCTGTTCACAATTTCTCTGCCTAGTTCAGTTTAAAAGAAGTGAAAAAATAAATTATATAGTCAAATGAGAGAAATCTGTTCAGCTTGCATCCAGAATGCCAGCGATGCCCACAGTGTGCCCTGCTGCTCGTGCTTCCTGAGCATTGAGTGTTCCTTGAACCTGAAACACTTGCCTGTAATCTTCCTTGGGGGGCATAGGATCCATGGGCCATGGGTGAATTGTTCCTCTTCTTTCTTCCTGTCTGTGGCAAAGCAAGGCTGTGGGCATCCCCAAAATCATTTTTGAATTACTAGGTCAAGGGAGAGAGAACTCCCAAGGAAAACCCTGCTGGTTTGTGTGACTGGGCCCCGTGGGCTCAGGGTTTGGGGGAGGCTGTAGGTAATTTACCTGTTAGGACTAAACCTGCCCATTCTAATGGTCATTCCCTGGCTCCGTGAAGCATCTTGCAGGTGACATGTAATGTTTTGACTTCTCAGAAACACATGCCCTTAGGACTGAGCATTCATTCACATCTAACAGTGTCCTTATTGATCTCGTTAGCGCAGCCTCCTCGGGAAGCAGACTTTGCAGGGTAAGAAAACTGCCACGGGCAGTGCCAGGTGAAGACAGGGGAATGGGCATTATTCAGGGAGCAAAAAAAAAAAGGCTGTACAGGTTATGGTGGGGAAATCCAAGGCATTTCTTACCCACGCCTGGATGTGCCAGCAAGGCCTCTGCCAGCACAGATCAGGAGGGGCTGGGTGCTGTCCGGGGAGCTGCTGTGAAAAGCAGAGTGTAGGTGACAAGGGAGTGTTGCAGTTTAACGGGTCCCAATTTGACTTGGATTTCCTGGAGAGAATGTGTGAGAGCAGTGAATAATGGCTGAAGGTGTTTGATCTTGCCGTGTGACTGAGTGGGAGGGAGAGATGGCTGATGCACAGAGGAAGGATTTACCAGCAGCCTTGATTCTTTTTAACATCGTAGAAAGGGGGAGAGCAAAGATTTTTGTACCGGAGTAGTTGGAAGGAAGGGGAGAGCTGCCAGATCCTCCTCACTGGGGGACAGTGGGCAAAGGAATTGAGTCACCAGGACCCTTCTCCCCCCATGCAGCGGCTCGACCGATGAGCCGGAACCGGGTCACACACTGCTGCTGTTACTGCTGCTTGTGTCACAGCCAGGAACAGCTTGAACAGAAAACCTTGAGGCTGTTGCAAGAGCTGAACTGTTTTCCTCTCACGTTTCTTTACCTCAGCCCCTCACCTGCCTCCTTCAGGCAACAGTGACGTCTTAGCATACGGTTATTCCAGCTTAATTAAAGCTGTTGGAGTTGAAAAATGACATTAAATGGCTGATGTTTGTTACTTGATGAGCTTCAGTTCCTAGACAGAGTCCTCCCGTGTGGATGGAGCTGTGTGAGCAGCCTCCTGGCTCCCCAGTGGTGCTTGGGGTTACGCTGCTGTAGGTGTCTGGAAAAAAAAAACCAGAACAAACCCTGCAATAATTATTACAGGTTCTAAACAAAACCTTAGCAGGCAATTCATGATGCCTAGGAAAAAAAAAAAAAGAGCTGATTTTTTGGCTTCCTGTAAAACAAGCTTGCCAACGCTTGTAACGTCAACGTGCTGCTGTGAGGTGGTTGGAAGAGGCAGGATGGTTTGAGAACGGAGTGCTACAGGAAGATTCCTGTGCAGTAGCTGAGCAGAGGGAAGTGCCAACCAGCCCTCCTTGAAAAGACCTGGAAAAATAAAATTATAAAGAGCTTTGATGCTGAGATTTTTCAGGATACTCCTTGATTCACAAAATGAGCTTTGGCTTTTCTAAACCAACACGAAAGGCCTGAATTTTCAGCTGCTTTTTTGTTGTTTTTGTGGCGTTGTTCTTGCACATCCTCCACTCCCAACAAAAGCTGATGATGCAGGCTGCAGAAAAAATACTCACAAGGCTCTAACAAGAGCTGTAAACCCTCAATTTTTGTCCTCAGTTTTGGTACCTTACTAATACTCTGCGCTTTTGTTTCCCGTGTAGAAACCGAACTTCAATGAAGGAGGAGGACCCGGCCGTTCTTATAGCAGAAGTTCTCAGAAGAAAATTTGCCCTGAAGGATGAAGATCTGGCCCTGAAGGAGAAATGACGTTCGTTAAACTCCGTAAGCAAAAGTGTTACGCTCCCGAATTTCCTCCACAGTAGCTGCCTTCCTAAGGACTGAGCCTTTTGCCTCTTGTATGAGTTCGAAATGATTTCTGCACTGGACGCTGGCTTAGGAGAGACCCCGTGGATTTGATGTGTTTTCAGTGTATTGTTGTGTTTAAGACAAAACTTTTTAAGATGGAAATTCTTTTCCACCTGTGTTTTGATGTTGGTTATTGATAAGGATCTTCTGAAGAGTGCAATGAGTGCTGACAGACGTTCTTTCTACCTACGGTTTTCCTTAGGTTCCAATTAAGCATTAACTTACAACGGCCTCGTTACGATAGAACTAGTTACCATCCCCAGTATGAACAGATGTCCAACATCCACTTCTTTCTCCAAGTACGGTACAGAGCTACTGAGAATAAGCTCATTGAATGCTTCCCCTTCGTCAGTGTGTAGGAGGATGTTGAATCAGTGGTAAAAGGTGTCTTCCCAGTAACCTGTCTGACCCGAGGGTAGGATGAAACTGCAGCCAGGGATCAAAGCCCTCGGTCGCATCCAGGGGTGGCTGGCTGGGTTCAGTGTGCTCTGGCTGTTTCTTAACTCACAAAAGATCCTCACAGTTGCATGACAGAATGGCCTTAATTTCTTGCCAGTCATTTAATGTTTCGTTCATAGTCCTTGTATTCAGGTAATGTATTTTATTTAGCATTCAAAAGGTCTATTTATTGAACCACCAATGCTAAGAACCGAGCACCCGCCACAAGAGCTGTCACCTGAGCAAAGGGAAGAAGGAACTTGGCATTGTCCATGGCCACAGTTCTCACCAACTGAAGGTTTCCTGCAGCTGCACCTTCTCTGCAGTGTTCCTCATGGCTGTATTTAAAGTATGATTTTATTTTTTTTTTTCCTTTATATAAAATGGAGCCTTAATAAGACTGTGGTTGTCCTTGGTATTCAAACATGCCAGCAGTGCTGCTGGGGTCCTGGGGAGGTTGGCGGGGGGTGGGGGGTGTGGAATTTCAGCTGCTGCAGCTGGAGCATTGGCTGCTGGGGCTGCAGAGGAAGGTTCTCGGCCACCGAGGATTACTTTAATCCACCAGGCTCTGCGACCTTGAAAAATTAAACCATCATCCCCACCTTAAAAGTGAGAGAAGAGGCTGGTACTGCCTCTGAGCAGCAGGTGAGGGAGAGCAGGAAGAGCAGTTAGGATTTCATCAGTTTTACAGGGAGGCCATACAGCTCTTACGCACGCCAGGAGACACTGTCCCCCGATCGCTCTCCCTGTCCCAGCACAGCTCCTCTGCATCGAGAGCCATCACCTGCCTAGGGAGGATATGGAGCTGTAACCAAGAGCCCCTGCTCCTGGGGAGGTGCTCCAGCTGCAGGCAGCCTGTCAGAGCATTTAACTTCTGGGCTATGACATAACTCCAGTCAGATCCCTAGTACTGAAATTCTGACCCCATGGGAAAGTAAAGCTCTGAGAGGGCAGCGCTTAAACAGTGGTAAAGACATTTAAAAAATAGTAAAATAGGGGGGGTTGCTGCTGACAAAGCAGCTGTTGTTCTGAAGCAGATGGACTCTGCTGCTCGTGACCCCTGGGGCTTTTGAGCAGCTGGTCCCTGCCCTTCAAACCCGACACAATCTAAAGCACACCCACCCAATCCCCCCCACGGCCCAGCACAGGGGATTATGTGGAACAAGCCCGCCAAGCAGCGTAACCCAGTACCTACAGAGAGGCAGCAGCTGCCACAGCAACTCCAACCAGTGCTGACCAGTTCTGGTCACTGCACCACTTGTCACCTCCCTGGGGCCTGACGGACCAGCATGAGGCTGTGAGCCCTTGTGGGCACACCCCACTCACCCCAGTGCCTCCCCGCCTGGGAAAGAGGTAGTGAAGCAGTCAAATTATTATCAACATACACCTTCAAAATTGTATTTTTATTAAGTTTCAGCAAACAAAGAGGTCCCACCTGTTGCTGGGGTCTCCCGCCAATGCTGGCTGGACCAGCCCTCTGGAAACGATGGGGACACTTACCTAATCCTGGCCACTTTCTTACCAAAAATGGCTTCACAAGAGGTCATTAGGCACCCCAAGCAAGGTCACTTATCAGTGTTTAATCACCCTGTTCCCTTCCGAGTCCTGTGTGAACAGTAAATCATAGCACAGGTCTAACTGGCTCAAGGAGCTGCACTTGCCCGGAGAGTTGGGCAGCTGCCCACCAGAGCTGCCCTGGTCCCTGCGAGGAGATGGGACGTTCTGGCAGCGGTGAGCGATGACTCTGTTCCCCTCCGAGTCCTGGGTGAACAGCTGCCTGCAGGGACTGCCTTGTCCCTCCTTTCTGTCCCAAAGCTCCATGGCTGAGCCAGCACCAGCATTGCGGCTGCGCTCCCTCAGGGGCTGTGCTTTCGCTGGTCTTTGTGGAGACCAGTACAAGCCAGCAGCCCGGGTGCTGCCTCGGGTTAGAGCAGGGTTTATATTCTCAGTCTCAGAGAAATCAATTAAAGAATTAACTCTACTCGCTCCATGCAGTTTCTGACTCTGGCTTGCACCAAGCCTTGGTTGGAAATCAAACCTGGTCTTGGCCTCCTCTGGGAGCGGGTGAGCCTCTTGTTTGTTCATCCCACACTCCAAAGTCAAGCTGCCGCTTTCTGAAACCGGTTTTCCAGCAAATAAATCGGGCTCGTGTCTGTGAGCGATGAGCCCGTTGTCCTGGGAGTCCTGGGTGAAGCTGAAGCAGCAGCGATCCTCTCCCAGCCTGCACACGCCATGGGACTCTGCCTGTAACAGCCAGAAGCCCGGGGAAGGAGTGGGTGAGGCTGGTGCTATCTGTGTGCAGTGCTGGGGAGCAATCTGCACCTTCCCCTCCCCAGCTCTGCAGGATCGTTTCTGAGCTCCCTCCATCCGTGGCAAAGCCAAGATCTTCACCGGGGAGGCAGGCAAAGAAGTACTTTGTTCTTTAGAGTCTTTATTCAGGATGAAAGAAGAAGGCTGGGAGTTTTCTTTGTCTTTTTCACCTGAAAACAACACGGAATTGGTTAAAGCCAGAACTGGTGCACGCACCTCTCACAGCCAGTCACTACCCACAGCACCATTCCTCGATGCCTGACTCAGAACCGCTGCTCCACTAAGGAGCAAATCCTTCAACTCCAAAGCCCATCTATCATAACACACAAATTCTGTCAAATAATTAAACTGTACACTTTCTGTAATGCCTCCTCTCGGCTGCTTATTGCTCAACCAGTTTAATGTTGCTGAAATAGCCCTCAGACGACCTACACCAAACAGCTACACAACCCTGAGCTGCTGGTTCCTCCATCCAGGTCGTTTCTCTCCATATTAGTTAATCTGAGACCCACGGATAAACCTCAGTTCCTTGTATTCCAGAGCACAAAAGCAGCCTCAAAAGCACAGAGCTTGTGAGCTGGCTTAATTAGCTTAAATATTCCAGTTGACTTGCGATTCCCTCACTGGTTCCATCAGGATTAACCACTGCACTCTCCAGCAAAGGCTTCGTCCAACCCTCTGTACAAAGCTTTCCTCACTCCCCTCCCGCTGGTTTCCCCTTACGAGGAGGTTGTTTGAACCCAGTAACATTAATTTCCACTTCCAGCTATAATCGTTCTTCCAAGGGCATTTAACCAACGTTGTTTTAGAACCAACCTGGCACGTAACACTTTGGACGCTGCCCCTTCCCCAGGCAGGGGGAGCTGCCCACTGGACACCGCCAGACTGGGTGCTCCTGCCCAGAGCACACCCTGTGGGGTCCTGACTGGACTGTCCTTTATGTGCCACCATCGGGCAACCCAGAACTGGGTGTTTTGCCACTCCCAGTGTTGTAAGGAGTAAAGCCTGGTGCGTTGATTAGAGTCAATTGCTCTCCAGTGCCAACTGGCTGTGACTGCTGCTACTTACACTTTAGTCTAACAAGGTAAAGACCACTGGCGTTTAGATTAACCATCACAAATAGCTTCTGGGAAGCCAAACCTTTAACCTTAACCCTCTTTGCTAGAAAATGCACATTTCTGCTTAGTAAAGCTGCCAAGAGGGAAAGCGAGATGGTTCTGTGATTGCAGCCTGAATCTTCTCCCCTGCTGGGGCACACACTGGCCCCTGTTACCTGTCTGCCTGCGGAAGAAGGTGGAGATGGTGGTCTGCTTGGCGCGGGGCTGAGGGGCTCTGGTCTGCGTGAAAGAGACGGAGCCCAGCGTCCTTCCCGGAATCCGCCTGGATGCTTTTGTCTTGACTACGAGAGACTGGGCAGGGAAAGCAGTAAGTGGAGTGACTCTGTGTGATTAAACAGCCAATTCCACCCTCCCCCCAGCGCCGGGCTGTGCTCCCCACCTTTGTTAAGCGCTTCACAACTCTTCCTGAGACACCACCGCAGAACAGCTGAGGTTGGAAGGGGCTCGGGGAGGTCACTTTGTCCGAACCCCCCCCCCCGGCTCAGGAAGGGTCACCCCGAGCAGGATGCTCAGGCCCAGGGCTGCAGAACGTCACCGCCCGACCGCCGCCAGGTTCACCTCGTCCGTCTCCCAAGAAACGCTCCCGCACCGCACCCGGCTCGCTCTGCCGACCCCCCCCCCCGCCCAGCTCACCCCAACACCGGACCTCCCACCTCCGGGGAGCCTCGGGACGGGGACTCCTGTTCCCCACCACCCGCCCCGCGCCCGCTCCCAGCCCCGACCTGCGCCGGGCCCTCTTTCAGCTCCGCCGTGTCCAGCCAGACATCACAGCACTCGGCCTGCGGGGCCGCGTCACCGCCCGAGCGCTTGCGCTTCATCCCCGGCAGCGCCCCCCGGGGAAGGCCCGGGCCGGGCCGGGCCCCGCTTCCTGCTCCTGCCGGGCCGCGCGCTCTCGCTCGCGCCGCTCCCGCCGTAACGAGCGCCAACGGCCCCCGCGCGCGCTCGGGATAGGGAGGGACCAATGCGAGCGGCGGAGCGGGATGATCGACAGGCGGAGCCCCGCCCTCCCTGCGCCCTGCCCTATATAAGGCGCCGGTCCGGTGGGAGCGGCGGCAGCTTGTGGGAGTCTCGGCGCCTGGAGGAGCCCGCGGGGGCTTGGAGCGGGCTGAGGAGTCCGACGTCTCACAGGGCTGCTCACGGGGGTCGGGAAGCAGGAGCTGCTGTGCACGTCAGGGCTGAATCACGCAGCACCCCTGGGGTTTGCTTTCCTCTCACCCGCTCCCTGAGCACAGACCACGCCTCGGCCGCTCCCAGCCCCTCTCACCTTGTCTCTACGAGCCACCGCTGCAGGCCGAGTGGTTTCCTGACCTGTGTTTGCACCCTCTGTGTTTCAAACCCTCGCAGCCAACACCCCGGCACCTGTCCCCAGGGCCTCATCCACCCCAGAGGGTGCGGAGGTCCCCGTCACTGACACCCTGGGGCTCAGCAGCCGCCCTCAAATCAACCCCGACTGGGCTCTGTCTCTCTTCTTGCTGCACTTTACACACCCTGAGCTCTCACCGGGTAACGGAAAGAGCCCCGTCGCTGCCCGGACAGCTCAGTACACTCCCTAAGCCATATAAAAAGGGGCATTTAAATCTGCTGCCCCTGTTCATGGTTTATACAAGCTCACCCCTGTCTGTTTCCATGGGCTAAGTTCTGCCACTGCTAACAGGGGGCCGGGTGCCATCTTCTTACCTTCTGCCATGAGACCTGGTAGCTTCCCAGAACCTTTCCCAGGGTGCAGGGCTGCAGCACTAACACCATTTCGTTCTGTTTATTCAGACATGTGAATTAAACCCGTATACCGTTTAAAGCGTGAGCTGGAACTCATTCTGAATTTAAGAAAAGCATACAAAGCCGCTGTTGCTCTCCCTCCCTTACAGAGAACACTGCTGAGGAACAGCTCGTGAAAGTGTTTCCTTCCTCTTCTCCTTGAAGTCTGTGGCCGGATCAAAACCATTTGGGTGAGCTCACCTCCTTCTCCTTCAGGGCTCTTACTCTTCTTTGAAGCTCAGCTTGTTCTTTACCTTCCGGGCCATGTAAGCGGCTGTGAGGACGGAGCAGGTGACAGTGAAGAGGCACAGGGCAGAGAAGTCGTGCGCCAGATCGCCCTGAAGAGCGGCATAGATCTGTCGCCTGGACTCGTAGTCCAACACCACCGCCTCGATCTGCGCCAGCGTGCAGAGCACCAGGCACACGTGAAAAATCTGATGGCTCTGCCCAAAGAAGTGACATTTCCCGGGGAACCATTTCTCGGGGTAAGGGTGGGAGAAAAAAAAAGCGCCGATGAGGAAAAACAGCACCTGGCATTTGTGATAGAGAAGGGCCGGGTCGGGGCGCCGGGAGGGCGGCGCGGTGAAGATGCGATGGACCACGGGGCTGATGTCCAGCACGTAGGCCAGGGCGGAGGGCAGCTCCTGGCAGAGCCTGCTCAGAAGGTGGGCGGACTGGTGGTACCGGTATTTGGCATAGCAGGAACCGGCGCAGGACAACCACGCTAACAGGACGGCCGCCGGCATGTAAAACCCCTCGATCTTCTCGTGCCAGCTCGGCTCGATGGCATAGTAGTAGTGCCCCAGAGCGCTGCCGTACTGGTACACGGCGACCCCCACGTAGTCCATGAAGAAGAAGCTGTAGTGCCAAAACTCAGATTTGGCCTGCAGAAGGTGAGCGAGGGTGCTGCACGTCAAGTAGGTGATGGAGGCCACGATGATGATGAGAAGGGGTTGGGCGTGCAGGTCCTGCCTAAAATCCACCCGCTGCGAGAGCTGCTGGAACCGCAGCAGCAGGATCAGCGCTGCCACCAGATGGGTCCAGACGTTGATGGCCTCGTTGTGCTGCTGGAAGAGCGTTGAGAAATAATAACGCCAGGTCTGCTGCACTGGCCGGTAGCCCGTGTGGATGTAGGGCTTCCAGAAGACCTTCGGCACCTCCGAACTGCTGACGGTGGAGGGAGAGAGGGGGGCCAGCAGCTGAGGGACCTGCTGCAGGTTAATGAAGAGGCGGGTCAGCTTCTCGGTGACCACCGTTGCCATGATGCAGCCAAACTCCGGGTCCCCGCCACGCAAAACGACCTTTGGGATGGAAAGGTTTTGCTGTGGGGTTTAAATAGTGACTTTACCCCCTGGAAAGAAAAAAAAAAAAAAGAAAAATCAACAAGCCAGGGCCGTTTTACTGCTTTGTCTGATGTTCAGTTTTGGGGTTTTTTTCCCCAAAGACATAAAAATCATGTGTGACTGGAGAACAGCCTCATTGTAGCTGAAATGAAACCATCACCAAAAACAGGAATAGGAAAGAGGCTGAAGGATGATTTCAGAACCCGCCGAGTGCCCCACGCTGCACAGGCGACAGACTGTCTGGAGGAGCAGAGAGGACACGAGTTTGGGGTTAATCAACACAATAATTCACACGTCAGGACCCGTCAGTTCCCAGCACACCCCTTGCCTGCAGTTTGGGAACGCCTAAACAAACCAAACATCCCAAACCAACATCTCGCTCCGGCACCAGCCCCGATTCTCCCCCTGTGAACCCTCGGCAGTATCTGTCCTGTCACATCACAACAAGCCACATTCCCCCCAGCAGCGGGACAACCCGCTCTGCCTCTTGAGGTGGAGTTTGAGAACAGAAAGAATCCTAACCCTGCTAACAGATGTAACTTCTGCATTCAGAGTTTTTACTGACTTTTTTTTTCAGCTCTCGGTCCGAGCGAGTTTCCAGCTTGCGGTTTGAGTGAGTTTATCCTGTTGCATCACTGAGCTGCAGCAGCGTAATCTTTCTGAGCGAGCGTTTCCATATTTACATTTTGGAAGTCACTGTCCTTACCGAGAGAACCTCGCTGCCTCGTTTCGCCTTCTCACAGCAGCCTGAAAAACATAACGAACAGAACGTGTTCCAACTGAGAATTCCACCTCCCCTCCCTTTACCTGCTCTTGCTGAGACAAGTTCCGAGAGAAACAGCCCAACTCCCGTCCAGCTCCAGCACTGATTCTCACCTCATTTCAGGGACAGCTCAGACAGGAAGAACTCTTCAAAGTTCGGGAATAGGAGGAGGAGAGAATGAGACTGTTTATCTTAAAAAACCACTGTAATTTCCTCATCCGCATGGAGCAGATGGGCCTGTAACTCCTGCCTGCCTGAAGCTGAGGAGCACAGACTCAGGTAACACGCTGCTCAGTTTCCCTCTTAAATGCCCTGTGTCCCACCTCTCCTGGTTAAAAGAGGCCCCACATCAAAAACAAGTAGCCTGGCTGTGGGGCAGTGCCTTGCTGAGCATTACCCTGACCCTGGCCTGGCCCCTTAAACCTTCCCGAACCACTGCACCGGGTGCAGGCTGTCAGTGAAAAATTAACCTCGTAAGCCTCTTCCGGACTTGCAGCTACTGCACCAAACTAAAAACAGCCTCACATCCTGCCAGGGAGAGGGAGCTGAAAGCAGAACTTTCCACGTTAAGCTATTTTGACCAAAATTCAATAGGCTTTTCTACCCTGAGAACTCACCTCTGTGCCAGGCCTGCCCGGGGAGGATGCCTGGGTGGGGGCTCAGCTCCGCATCAGCCCAGCGGACAAATTCCTACAGCAAAAGCTCCGCTGGTTCCGCTCCGGGAGACGCTGTGGCAAAAGCGGCCGAGCAGGAGGCAGGAAAGGGAGTGGTGTTTACTTCAGGTCCTCCAAAACTTGTTGGAGCAGGACTTCATTAGAAAAGCTCTTCCTAGCACCCAAGCCTCGAGCAATGCTGGCTTATGACCGGAGCACATCCTGCGTGGTGCTGACCATCGTCAATTAAAGCACATTAATTGTGCTCTGAATAATAACCCAGGAGGCATCACTAACGCTGCCTTAGATCCCATGGAACGTTTCCTTTCCCGAGCAGCATCCGCCCATCCTGCTCAATTCGCTCCTAATGACACAGCCTCAGCCCCCAGATGTTGATGCGCCAGGTTGCTCCCAGGTACACATCTGGATTGAGCCTTTTAAAGCACAAAGATGGGGCTTTTTGCTTATGATGGGTTTCTTCTCAGCACAAGCTCACCGAGCCCCCCCCACCACACCCAGGCAGCCTCTCTATCCTCCCAGGGAAGCCCCAGCATCCTGGGGGGGGGGCAGACACGGATCGATCCCGGGTGGGTTTTACCCCAGGGTGGGTATTTCAGCACACGGCTGACGAGCTGATGCTCCGCAGGGCCCCGCCCCCCCCCCCCCCCCCCCCCCCCCCCCCCCCCGCCCCCCCGCCCCCGCCCTCGCCCCCCCGC
>WTSP01005538.1:58193-96928 GCA_025331215.1 Actenoides lindsayi | reverse complement strand
CTACTGAGTCATTGGGACAGGTGGGAGGCTGGCAGTGGGGCAGGAGGATGGCACTGGCAGGCGGGCGGCTGCTGACGGCGGCCGCGGCTTACTCTGGGCGGGCGGGCCGGGGCGGGCTGCGCCGCACCCCGGTTGTGCCGCTTGTGTCCTCCCGGAGCGCCACCGTCACCCGCAGCGGCGCCATTTTACCCAAGCCGGTTAAGGTGAGTGAGGGGCCGACTATTGGGGGCGGCAGCCAATCGCGGCGTGACGGATGGCAGCGTTGGCCAATCGGCGCGGGGGCATCTGCTGTGGCTGGGGCGGTAGGGGTGAGTGACAGGCGCTAGGCCAATGAGCGGAGCGTGTGTGCGGGCGGGGATGCGGAAACGCTGGCCAGGGGGCGGGTGCCGGGCGCGGCCCTGAGGGGTCGGGGTGGGCCCAGACGGGGCCCGTTCCCCCTGAGCGGGGCGGTGCCGACCCGGCGGTGTTCCCCGCGCCTTGCGAGGAGATAAACGCTCGCTTGTAGACTGAGCCACCACTGTCCCCTACCCCGGGCTCCCCGCGAGCTCCCGCCCTCCCGGCGCTGGAGTTCTTGTCACAAAGCGCGATGCGGCGGCAGGGGTTAGGCCTCCTGGACGCACACCGGGCTTCCCGCCGCCTCCCGTCCCGCTGCGCGCCTATGCCGCCGGCAGTACGTACTTTGGGCCAAGTGCAGCAAAAATCCATCTTTTCCCATCGACGCCTTGCAGACGCCCTTCGGCCTCCTCAGAGTGTTCAGCGTGGTGATCCCTTTCCTCTATGTCGGGACTCAGATCAGTAAGAACTTCGCAGCCCTACTTGAAGAACATGATATCTTTGTCCCAGAGGATGATGATGACGATGATTAAAAGGGTATGTCATTAACGTCACTAGCAATCTAATAATTTATGCTTCCTGTTTGGCTTGGGGCAGGGACGAGAGTAGGATATGCAGACAGCAACAGCTTGAAAAACATGTTTGCAGTTAAAACACACGGACGCAGTATTGCCTCCGGGTACAAACTTTTCTGTTCTTTTATACCAGAGTAGGCCAGACTGGTATGTGGACATGAAATCTCCATAATAGACATTTGTTAGAGATCGGACTAAACTGATGGTGTTTTAGATCTTGTCACGTGAATCAGAAATAAATGTCAATCAGTGATGGTGTACACTGCAGACAGGGAAGAGGGGCTTCAATGTTATTATATTGCATGTCTAAAGAAGAGCAACGAAGCTGGCAAAGGGTGTAGAGAATGAGTCTTATGAGGAGTGTCTGAAGGAACTGGGCTTGTGTACCCTGGAGTAAGGGAGGCACAGGGGAGACCTTATGGCTCTCTACAACTACCTGAAACAACGTTGTAGAGAGGTGGAGTTTGGTCTCTTATTCCAAGTAACAAGTGATAGGATGAAACAGCTTCAAACTGTGCTAGGGTAGTTTTAGGTTGGATGTTATGAAAAATTTCTTGACCAAAAGGGTTGTCAAGCACTGGAACAGGCTGCACAGGGATGTGGTAGAGTCACCATCCCTGGAAGTATTTAAAAGACATGGTTTAGTGGTGGGCAGTGTGTTTGTGGTTGGGCTCAATCTTAAGGGTGTTCTTCAATCTAAGTTGATTCTGTGATTCTATTCTACATGTTTAGCTGTTTAGAAGTCTTCTGGTAACTCACAGAATTACTTGTTTTAAAAGAGAATCACTTACTGTATAAATTATGATACAGAGGCAAACAATTTAAAGAGAATTCTAGAATGCATGAGAAGAAACTGGCCGGTGGGTGTTACAACTCTGATCTCTGGAGTAGTTGGACCACTCAGATTCATCAGATAAAAGAAGAGCAGAAGTAATACACCTTTATCTGCACTACACTACACTTTCTACCATTTAATGTTAATCCATTTGCCTTGCCCTTGTGTAAAGACTTGAGTCTGGGTGTATTTCTTTACAGAACAAAGAACCTGTTTTAAAGAAATTAATTGTAATAGTATTGCTTTATAATCGGTTTGGTGGGTGTGTTCCATTTGATAAAGGGATTTTCCAGCATGCACTGCACAGATAAAGCCCAAGAATTACAAGACTGTAAAGACTGCAGTGGCCTGGTAGAAACTCTTGTGTAAACCCCTACCATGTGTTGTTCAGGGGGAGGGTGCGGGCTGGAGCTCAGTACAGTGTATCTAAGAGTAACAGCTTATTATTCTATTTACAGAACTTTAACAAGAACAGGAGGGAGAAAACCATTGACAAAGCGATGATTCCAACATCTGTCACCTCTGTTTTGTCCTTCCTAAACGGGACGGGGGGCTCTGTATCCCCTTTGCCAGTGAGTGTCCTGTGCATGTCTGTATGGTGGAAATTGTAGATCAGGGTCGAAGGAAGTGCGCGACAGGCACATCCTTGCACGCACACACATGCGCACCTCATCAAAGACTGCTTGGGATTCCTTGTATTAGCAATATAGGAAACAATTAAAGATCAAGAGATTGAGATGTGACTTTGGTCTTGTGGTTTTATTAATTATGCACCTATGCCCAAGCATTTCTGTCTTAACTTTTCTACCTCCATACGTCTGTCCCCATAAAGAGGCTGACTTCATATTTATTTCTTCTTACAAGTCCTTTCAGTAACTCGGGACTAACCTACCCTATGTGACAGGAATCCTAGAGGAAGCAGCAGACCCATTAAGAGAACTGGGTGCATATTGACTCTGCAGTTCAAATAATGCTGATTTACAACCTAGCAGGTATAGCTGATAGAGACTATAGCATTAATTTCACTTTAGGATTAGATACAGTATTATCATCATCATAGTTTAGTATTAAGTAGTTTTGTTAAAAGGTTAAGATCGCAACTGACTAACTCGCTGATGTGTTTTATATCATTTCATCTCTGAACAGTGAAACTCTAAACGCTCTGGCTACAAGCACCCAGTACTTCCTAGGTAGTTCAGTACTTCCTTCTGCATGAGCCCTAACACATTTATTTTCTTAGCTGTGTATTACCTCCAGCTTTTCATAGAAGTGTTTACTATTGCAATTAAATCCTTGCATAATAGACTTAAAAGGTCTTCTCTACTGCTAGGGCATGTGTAGAGTATCTTCAGTCACATCAGACCAGCTGTTTTCTCAAATATCTTGAAAGGTTAGTAATTTTTTGTTCTGGGGTTTTTTGGTTTTTGGTTTTTTTTTAAGCCAGCACTGCCCTAGTGTGTCTCTCATATTTCTGGCCACTTCTCTTGACTACCCACCTTACCCTTCAGTATTCATGTAGCTGCTAAAAAAAAATCTTTTAATGTTGCACACATGAGCAGGGTGTATAGTTCAAACAGCCACATTTGCTCCCTCATTATTTGGCACTGTTTTTGATGTTTGCTTTGTGACTCTCCTGTGTAGCTACTGAGAGAAAAGGGAGCCTGCAATCTGAGTAATCCCAAGAGGTGTAGTGGAACACAGCTGACAGGTTGTTCAGTCACTTGGTATCCAAGTTTCCCCGCTCCTTTCCCAAAGCCACCTGAGAAGCAGCAGTTCCTCCAGTTCATCTGCTTGCAGGAGCCAAACATGTCCCTGCTCCCATTTTCTGTAGCACTGAATTTCTTATCTCTGCTTTATCTCATCATCTCTCCTGGCCCTTTCTGGCTGTGTCAACCTTGTCCTTAAAAACACCTTACACTTTCAGGGGCTCAGCCCCTAGGTACACATATGTACACATCCCTGAGGAGTGCTGCTTCACAGTCCTCATAGGGGGAAGAAAGCCCCAGTATTTAGACAAGGACAAAAAGAAGTCTGAGCATACTATAAAGATTCAGTGCTGACCACACATGGCAGAGCTCCAGCACCATTACCTGTTGAAAACCCATTCTGACTGGTGAAAGAACAAATTCTCCTTGTCCTTCTTGAAAGGGAGCTGGTAATTCCCGATTCAATTAAGGAAGCGATTGTAGGATACCATCTTCTGCGTAGCATCAAAAGCTCTTACAGAGCCTCCCCATTCTACACAACAGTATAAACCTCCATTTTTCCAGGTAATTGCATTTTACAGCAGAGAAATAGATTCTGCTGATATTTTTATTGCACAAAGGGCTTTATTTGCCTATTGGATTTGATGCCATTTTCTGTGAGGAAGTAAACAGAGACTAGCATCCAAGTAAAACCCACCAAGTCAACAAAGTCATAGCATGAAATTGCAAAACACTGTAGGAATACAGATGAGCCTCAAGCACAAGAATATTTCTGTGATTACAGTGGCTTTTTCTGAAGGCCTACTCTTTCTTCCACAGAGCTAACCCCTGTGCACAGGGCTGCAGGCCAAGCAGAAAGCCCCACAGCCAGGTTGTGTTGTGGTTATTTAGCAGACACCCCAGGGCAAGTGATGGGACAAACTATCCAGTGAGAACATAACACTGGCAAAACTAGGAAATCGCAGCTCCTCACACCCATCGCAATGACTTGCACACACTCGATTCACAGTCAGTAGGCTCCAATATGCTATACAATCTTTCTGTACAGAGCTTTTTCTACTAGATAGAACTTTATTTGTGATATAAGGCAGGAAGACAGAGAGTCAATCTCTCAAGGATCGTGGCCCGCATAGAATTTTGACAGAAAGTCTTTAGGTCGTGGGGTTTCCGTCTCGTGGAAATACCTCATGATGTGAGTCCTCTGCTTCCATACATGAATGGTTTCTTGAAGATCCATTTTTCCCTGCACACAGACAAAAGAATTTCAGACTGCTTCTCAGAGCCCGAGTTTAACAGCACTATGAAAGTTATACGGATGCACTGAGAAACACCCTTAAGATAGCCACATCCACAGTCTGTACTCGTGGACTGCCTGTATCATCTATACTGTGACACAAATATATATTCTGTTGCTGCCTTGTGACTTTATTGCTTCATGTCCTATACTAACAAGCCACCTGCATCCACAGCACAGCTTCCCAGCCCTGTGCAATAGGCAAGGGACCCTGCCCCGTTTCTCTCATGACCAGCAGCCCCACAAAAATTCTACATAACATTCCTAACTTTCATGGACTTCTATTTAATTTTTCCAAAAAGTGATGTTAGCTGTAAAACTAAGCAAAGTTGCTGCTAAGTGCTTTGCACCAGTATCACTACCACAGAGATATTAAACATAACTTCTTCATGACTCCAGTCTATGAATTACTATACTGGTTTCAGAGAATGGCAGCACGGGGCAAAATGAGAGACTGCCTGGAATTGTCACCTACTGTATCATCTAGCGTTGTGGTCCTAAATCTCTTTCATCATGTAAATATAGACTAACTGTCTTGAAATGCAAGAAGTACAATGTCTGAGCAGGGGTGTCCTTCACTGGACGCTTTCTAGTGCATCAGAACTGCAGAGGTCAGTTACTGTTGCTCAGCCCCGTTCTGCAGCCTGACCCTACACTCAGTGTGCTGATTACTGCTTTCAACCAGACAGGTCTCAGATCCGAGACAGAACCAGATGCGTTACAGACTTGGAGTGTTTTGCCACCCAAAACCAGTGTCCCACCAAGTACTGCTGCTCTAACGTATGTTTCAGAACCAGTGAAGTAAACCACAATCCAATAAAACCCAACCAAACAAAATACCACAAAAACAAACAAACAAAACCCACAAACAAACAAAAACCAAAACCACAAACAAAACCAAAACAAACAAACAAAAATCCACAAACAAACCCACCTTGGTTTTTAAATCACCATTCTACTAGCCATACACTTTCTCTTTTGAACATCTGTTAACTGGAAGAGCCTCTACACTTAACAACAGAAATCTGTATTCCAGAAACTCTTGACTTGGGTAAGTTAAGACCCTATGTTCCTCTGCATGCTGAAGCTGCTTGATCCCTTATCAACAGGTTTGCGGACAGAGATAAACCAACGTGGCTTGCACAAACTGAAATAAAACTCTCATCCATAATGCTTGCCACCAGTTATTCACTCTCACATTATCTGTAACTTCAACAAAACAGGACTGACTTGTTTGTACCTTAATAACCAGCATGTCTATCACCCGTGGATCTGTTACGTGGGCGTTCTTCTCGAACATCTCCCGCACCTTGTTTCGCCCCTCTTTCACCGTGATGTCCAGCTGGTAGAGGTGTACTGTGAGAAACAGAACACCCACAGAGATCATATATATTGGGTTTAATTTTTCCCCACTGACAACGTGCAACTCAACACCACGAAACGCCACACAGTCATTTATGGCTGCCAGATTCACTAATAAGATCAGTTCAAAGTGAATAAACATCGCAGACTATGGTACGAATCCTAACGCAGTTTTGAGGACGCAGGAAATCATGCCACACATCCTGTTCTGAAGAATTAAGGCTAGATTTCACTTTCCTTTAGCCAGAAAAACTAAGTGGCAAGTAAAGCATGAGAAGACTGGGATTGCCCGTCCAGACCTCCCTGTCTCTGGGCTGGGGAGGCAACCGGGCCACGGAGGGTGAAGCCGGGTGAGACAGGGCAAGTCGCGGCGGGGTGTGTGTGTGTGTGTGTGTCTAGGCCAGGGAGGGCAAGGCAAACCCGGCTACGCCAGGCCACGGGCCTGTGCTGCCCCCGTGAGCGGCCAAGAGCCCACAACCCCGCAGCCGCTGCGAGGCCCCGAGTCAACGGCGTTCAGCCGCCCCACAGGCAGCAGGGTCTGGGCGGGGAAAGGGCCACGGCGTGTTGAGGCGGGACCCCTCGCACCAGGGATAACCGTCACCCCGCGACGAGCCCTCTAAGAATCCAACGGCTGCGGGGCGGCCCTTACGACCTTGAGCTCGCGCCCCGGCCCGCGCACGCGTGCGGCCGGCTCCGCGCCCCTCACCCGCGTTGGGCACCTCGCGGTACCAGGCACGGTACAGCTCCCTCACGCGTCGCTTCGCCTCGCCCAGGGAGCGGCTGAAGATCGGCTTCACCGCGGCCGACGCCGCTCCTTTGCCCGCTACCGCCATCTTGTTGCGGCCACTATCACCGCGGCGACCCCTGCTCCTTCCCCGCCGCCGGGGGGGGGGAGGGGGGGGGAAGAGCACGGCGACCCTCTATTGGCCGGCTGCGCTGCCACTCCAGCTCCTTCGGGCCTAGCAAGCGGCTAGATTGGCCGGAAGAAACGCCAATCACCGCTGCCTGCGAGGGGAGGAGCAGACCGAGGAGGAGCCTGCCGGGGCCGTAGGTCCCGCACCGCCCCTTACGGTGTCCGCCTTCCGGGGGCCGGGCGGGGGGGGCAAGGGGAAGGGCGAGGGGAGGGAGCGGGGCTGCGCCGTGGGTACGGGGAGGGGCGCGTTCCGTCTGGCGAGGCCCCCCCCCCGGGGCGTGGCGTTGGAGGTGCCGCGGTCTCCGGAGAGCCTCCCTGAAGGCGGGGGCTGCGAGCGGGGGGGGGGGGGGGGTCCGGCCGTCAGAGCCGTGCTGTGCGACCATCGGCTTGTTCCCTTCCGCCTCCAAAAGGCCGCTCCAGCTGATGCTGGCATAGGCGGGTTCGCTTCCTTTCAATGCATTCTTGCCTGCTAGGAAGACAGCCCCTGCTCGAGCTATACCCGTGCTTTTTATCCGAACACACAACTGGCGGAATCCTTCCCATGTGGAGTTCAGTTCACTGAAACCTTCTCTTTAAAAATACTTACACGTGTGCTGGTGAAAATAAACCCAAGGATGTTCAGTTTAGTTCAGCGTCACCCAGAAAAGTGACACTGAAAGGATGATGAAAGAACAGATGGGGTGCTGGCTGTACAGAGGGAAATGTCAAGTGAGTATCTGAGGCGAAGTAGCCCAAGACTGCGAGACAACCACAAAGAGGAGGGCACGAGAAAGAAGACTTTTCAGGCCACTTTTATTCTTTCAGATTATTTTCTAGATGAAAAGCATAGATATGCAGTTCCTGCTGAAGTAAAAAATTCTTTAAAATTATATTAATATTTGCATAATTCAGTAGCTTTCATAGCTTCCAAAATTGGAAAGATAGATATGAACGTGTGCTCGTGCATGCACTCAGTTGCAGAGATGATTTATTTATTTTTTTCAATTGTGTTTATGAGTAGAAGCTCCATTACACTGTCTTTTAAGTCATGTGGTTAAAAGGTGGGTACTACTGATCTAAACATCAACATACCTTAACACCTTGCAAAACAGTGTCAGGGATATTGCAGGAAGAAAGAGAAAGGGAGTTCTGGAATCTACAACTATACCGGTTCAAACAGTGTAACTCCAGCCCTTTGTGGTTCCAAACTTGTCTGAGAGCTGACTTTGTGATGCCAAAAAAAAAAAAAAAAATTACTTTTCAGGACCTAGTTAGAGGAGATGGTAACTATAAACACCAGGATTTCTCTTGAATGTCTGTATTTCACAAATTACCTGCTCCTGTGGCTGAAACACCATATGGATTATTTATGTACTAGAGATTATCATGTATATTTATTATTATGCAGTAGTTCTTGATATTTACTCCTACTGGAGGCATAGTGCAACATAAAGGTTGTCAGGACTAAAAGTTGGTTTCTTTGGGCTATAAATGAAGACAACGCAATATGTGTGCGATAGACATGAGTATGCAATAAACAGGAAGGAACAAAGGGGATATGTATATATTGGACGATAAGATTTTTCAGGAGCATTTCTCTGAAAATGTCCCTTTGTCCCTGGAGCTCTCGCCCTGCCCACCAGCAGCGTGTGCCAAATCACCTGACTGGCCCTGGGTTGTTTTTTCAGGAAGGGAGCCAGAGCTGTGCTGCCCTGGGCACTAGGCAGAGGCACATGCTGCTGTGTGGGACAGCTCTGCATGGGAGGCAGTGTGACTGGGTATGCCGTGGGGCTAACAGGGAAGAGGATCAGCCAGGAATACCTGACAGATCTTTCCAAGTTTTATTGGCTCTTAGAATTGGCAAGACCCCGGGGCTGTCTTTTACCTGGGATGCCCTTGTATTTCAGTAAACTAATTCAGGACTAACAAATCTTTCAGTAGCTGTGTTCTCAGTGAACTGCTCCTGCAAGCAGTGAGAGCCCAAAGAACAGCAGAGCTGGCTGATGGGGCATATAGGTACTTCCAAACTGGATCGTCATTCGTAGCTTGCTATGGCTGATTTCAAAATCCAGGACTGGAAGTAAGCTAAAGTATATACTGGGCCAGATTCTTATTTTACACAGCTGGAGATATCTGCACAGACTTGAGAGGTCTTGAGTGGAACCCTGATCCTGCCTAGACCTGCAACATTTCTGACAAAGCTTGCATTGGTGGAGGTCTGTGAGTGAAAGGAGGTTGGTATCCACTTATCTTGGGACAGCTCGCACCAGGTATGGGTGTGGGGATTTTGTGAGGGCAAAGCGACCATCCTCTCGCAGCCTGGGCTGGTCCTCTGGCAGCACAAAGGTGAATTTCTGAAGGAGAGTGGTAAAGAAAATGAAGAGCTCCATCTTGGCCATCTGTTCCCCTAGGCAGACACGGGGACCTGCAGGAGAGGGAGTAGAAAGTGTCCGTGAAAGAGGACATTAAAACCATGCTGGAGTCCCTGTGAGGAGGAGATCACTCCTGCTGTGCCTCTGACTTACAGCTGGATCCTCCCCTCAGATTTACCTGCTGAGAAAGGCAAGAAGGCCTCTGGTTTCACAAACTTCCCATTTGCATCCAGGAAGTGTTCAGGGTAAAATTCATTTGGCTTCTCCCAGACTGTCTCATCCTTCAGCACGGAAGACAAGTTGGTGATGACTGTTGTCCCCTGCACTCCCCAACGAGAGGAAACAACGTAAGAACAGCAGCATTATCTTGGCACGACAGGTCAGGGCTGGTCCCTCTTTAGTCTGTATCTCACATCTAATAGCAACCATTGTTCAGTGCTTCAGGATGAGGCACTGATTTCCTCTCTCTTACTTAAAGCAGAGGTAAAGCAGGCACTTTTCCAATGACATACAGCACCTGCCCTATATGCTCTGAAGCACGTGGACTTTTTCAATTTGTATCCTTACAAAGGCCACTGCGTGCAAATGCCAATTTCATGGTTACACAGTGGAAACAGCCCCGGCTTCTCAGATCCTCCTGGACTTGTTTTATAGCTGGAGAAAAAAAAAGCTGACTGACAGACTTCAAAATCCAACTTTCACAGGGGCCATGGGAAATCGAAAAGCTTTCCTGCTTCCCATGTCAATGGTCTAAGCTAGAGGAGAATATTGTAATGGTAAAAGAAAAAAAATCCCAGGCTTGCATTACCACCAGTTCTGCCAGGGCAGCTGCCTGTCACAGTGGCAGTGGACTGAATGCCAGCAGCATTCAAATAGCTTCAGAGATGAGAATTTTAACTACTGTCATCTTAGGAAAGCCAGTAAGCTGGTGTCGTGTGTTTCCAGAGAGCCTGTTAGGCCCTCTTACTTTCCAACACAGGCAGTGAATGACACAGCTCATCAAGAGGAAAGCAAACGTTTGCACTGAGCTGCCACCACAGTCGGGTTCCCACATAACCAGCACAAACCTAGAGCACAAACGTAACCATCTGCCTCTATGTTTCAAAATGTCCTGTTTCAGTGCTCGCCAGTGACTGTAATTTGGGGCTGAAGTGCAAAGCTACAGAGTTGTGCGGGGGCACCCACGCCCCATGGCTGGTGCCTGCACAGGGAGAGGATGCTGCCTATCTGGTCATGGTCACCTTGGGGATGAAGAAGCCTTGCAGCTCAGTGTCCCGGTACGTCCTGTGAGGTAGTCCAACAGGAACAACATCCCCATAGCGTTGCACTTCGTGGATCACAGCATTGGTGTAGGGCATGCTCACTTGGTCCGTCATGGTGGGTGGTCTCTCTCTGCCAATCACCTTATCGATCTCTGCTTGGACCTTACCTGAAAGCAGCACAGCTAAGGAATTAAGAGTGCCCTTAGGTAAATAAAAGAGGCTGGTGCAAGATGTAGGAAGGCTGACACCATGGGACTGTAAACGCTGGGTGAGAGCAGGACAAGCAATTAGAGAAAGGAACAGAAACTGGAGGGGAATGCACTTGTTTTCAGTTGCTCAGAGCTATCTGACAGTGTCTTTAATAAAGGCCTTGTCACTTGATGTGCTACCTTACCCCTCCACTATGCAGCTGAAAGGGTACCTGGGCAGGCAGCATTAGGGAACTAATACAGAGTAGCATCTATTCCAAATACTGGAAAGAAGGTACTCTGGCCACTGAAAGTCCCCAAGTAGCCTTCAAAATGAAGGTGAGAGCGAACTTGCCCTTCCAAGTCCAGTCTTTTTCTATCAGGGCTTCCACCCTGCCACTGGTCACTTCCAGAGCAGTTATGTTTGGGAAGTGTTTCTCCTGGTTTCTGCTAGACTTATCTACCACCAAAGCTGTCCCTCACTGCAAAATCCCAAAACTGTGGAGAGAAGATGTTCCGCCTCCTTGCGGACAAACGAGGGTTACAAGGAAGACACCACACCTCTGCCAGTCTTCTGACTTACTTTGTATTTCTGGGTGGAGAAGCATGTACAGAATTGCCCACCGGAGAGTAGTGGAGGTACTCTCAGAACCAGCACCAAACAAGTCCGCAGTCACCAGACGAAGGTTGTTATAGTTGAAACCTTTCTCCTCAGCTGCCTTACCCTGCGGAGGGCAAATGAGTGGGTGATTGGAGCAGGGGTACTTGCTGGGTGAGACCATTGGTCCAGAGAAGTACTGAGAAGCACCAGATCAATTTTTGCTGACCAAGAAGTTCACTGGGAGAGTAGAGAACAACACGGGCAACAATCTGTGTATGACTGATGTACTTTGGTAACCCTGTTACCTCCTGCATTTGAAGGTCATCAGTCACCTCCCATATCCTGAGAGATGAACACTACACCTGCCTTCAGGACAGAAGGGAGCACCTTGTGCTCTCAACTGAAACAAGCAGCTGGCCACTGCCACTTGCCGTAACATCCTCCCCCAGAGGAGGTGGGACACACTTATTCAGGTTTGATAAGATCATAAAACCCACGCAGCAGAGAGGAGGCTGCATTGATGTGGCAAATGCAAAATTAACAGTATTTTGAAGGGGGTTATCTATAGCTATGCATTACAGATTCTCACTGCTTCTGCCCTGCTATTTTCTTACAATCGAAAAAAAAAAAAAAAAAAGATCACTGCTGCCTATTAAGTCTTCAACACCAATTTCAGCAAAACTGGTCTCTCATCCAAATGCTAATTGAGCTCAGATTTGTTAGCATATGAGATATGACAAGCTCTCTGCATGAGTTCATCTGCTTGTCTTTTCTAATCCTCTTTATACTTTCCTAGGGACTAGCTTCTGTCAAGTTATTCTGTATATTTTGATGCTGTTATAATATGAATAGCAATTAAAAGGCATTTTAGGACTCAACTGTTATTCCAATATAATATCTCTGGCAAGGGACTTACGGGGCTGACCTGACAAAAGTTAACTCAGTAGAGGGATTTATAAGGCTGGCTTATCAGGGGACCTTAACGAACAGAAGAGAGATGTGACAAGAGGCAAGAGGGTCAGGCTCACATCCACCCCCAGACAGTACTGCTCAGTGGAGAGTGACATAGGTCATATTGCTCTGTCCTTGTGATCTGGGCAGGGCTAACACATGGGCTGGAGGTGCCCAGTGCCTGCAGCATGGCAGGGTTCATAACACAGAGCAACAGCCCAGCCTGAGGACTACGATGGCAGAAGCAACTCACAGGCAGAATTTGCTACTATTGCTCATCTGATACTTGAAATTTAGTGAATCCATGTGCAAATGGGTGGATGGGCAGATTCACGTATCTTTGACTTTGTACTGACTTTGCCTGACTGAATTCAAAGGAAAGACTTTTATTTCAGTGAGGTTCAGATTTAGGCCTTCATCCAATCCGCAAGGAAGTAGTTCTTAGGAAGGAATTCAAAGACACATATTCTGAAGTAGATTACATCTTTCCAAGTCATCTACTTGGTTTAAAGACAGGCTATGGACTGGGCAATGATACCAAAAAGTCAGTCTGCTGTTACACTTTTTTAGCTGATTTTGAGGCATCAGTCAGTAAGACACTGACCTACACAGAATCCTGCATGTTGACTTGTTAGATGGTGCAAACTTAGAAATACTAGAGAATTCTCACTAATAACTGCCTTTTAAATGTCTTCAAAATGGTGCAGGCTGGAAAGAAGGGGCTTGCTAGCCTCTGAGGGGAATGTGAAGGTAGAAAATGGGATATCAGCAGATAATATGGTCTCTTAGTACAACAAAGGAGGTTACAATGTGAAGAAGTTAACAGTTTCTCAAGATAAAACATGGAATGAAAAATAGGAAAATAGTAAGAGGTTTTATACAGCTTTATGAGGAAAGTCAGCTTCTATCAACAAGTTTAAACAGGCAGAGAAATTGCCCGTGGACTCAGAGGTTCCTCTGGTGTCACCCTACCTTCTCCATTTCTTTTAAGAATGCATCAGTGAAATCTCGGATGTGAGCAGGGTTCCAGGTCTGCATGTGCTTATCTATGAGCACGTCTATGAAGTCCATGAATGCCTTTTGCCCTCGAAAGACTTTCTGTGGAACTCCAGGGAGGTGCAACAAAATAGGCACCACATTAAGAAGCTGGGATGTCAGAACCAGAGAGAAGGAGAGAGAGATTACGTGATGCAAAAAGAAAAACAATGAGAACACAATGCTCTCAAGCAACAGAGGGCAGCTTCTTACAGAACATATTACGATCTTGGTTCACCTGAGTCAGGAATCCAGCTTCTTCATCCAGGAATTTTTCAAACAAATGTAACAGCTTCTTGAATGTCTGATCACCATAGTCAAACCGCTCTCCATACACGATGGTGCAGATCACATTGCAGACCGCGTTGTTTACGAGAAAACGTAAATCAAAAGGACCACCTAAAAAGGGAAATGAAGACTAAGCAATGAAGGTATGCAACACCCAGCTGTTGGACCTCAGCTGTCATCAGTGAGAATATACAGATGACTTCTTGATGCTTCTAAGAAAAAGGCCCCAAACCACTCAAAGTACAAATGCATCATACTAGGAAATGAAGATCTTCTCATCTCCTACGACTAATTGGTTGAGCTTTGTTTAAAGGAGAAAACTCCCAAGAAAAGCTGAGTTGCAGGGTTTCTCTGTGACTTGGCAGATAACACTTTGCTTCGTGTCAGGATGACAGGCGATGTGCTGTGAAAATTCTCAGCTGCACTTTCATTGCATGTGATAATATCAATATGTTCCACTAAACTTCATAAAGGTAATAGTTACCCAGCTCTGGGAATAATTATATTTTACCTCTTTAGTTCTATTTATTTCCTATTTGATTCTTGTTTCAAATAGATTAGTGTTACAGTAGCCCCACTGTGTAAAGTAGAAGTGGCTTCAAGATAGAGCAGGGTCATTAATGCACATGGACTAGAAACACTGCATTTGCTTAGGAAGAGAGCACTACATGCAAATAAGAGTGGCTGCAGTATTACTTCTCTCTCTGCATCACTGTATTGTGTTTTTCTGTGATCTTTCCATCCTTCTGGATGTGACAAACCTTCTGATTTGACTGCAGAGCACAGAAACTGAGCTTCTTCAATCACTTTCTCCTCCAAGGACTTCTTTCCCATCCCAAAGTTCCTCAAGGTAGAGAGTGTGAATTTCCTTAGCTCCTTCCAGACATGCCCATATCTTGCTACAACAATCCCTGGAATTATGGATAAGCAAGAAATGTCAGGATCTCTGACCTGCACATCAAACAAAGTTTGCTAGAGAATAGCAAGTGTGAGTTTAGAGGTACAGCTCTAGTATGGATAGATGGAAGAGTCTGACCTTGTACAGCTTATTCATACAGCAATTCTAAAATCAGATTACTGCACCTTCTAATGCACGTGCCTGGTTAGCAAAGATGGAGGGGGGATTCAATGAGAGCAGCAAGTGCTGCTAAGGATGAAGGAATCACCCCCCTGTTAAACCATTCAGCATTGCACCCTTAGCTTGTGTTAACTGGGTGGCAGCTTGTGCCACTGCACAGGAGCTGAGGATGAGACATGTGGGCTGGATAATACTCTGTTCTGGAAGAAATTTACCCTTTTTTTTTTTGTGGCAGCAATAACATGTACATAGTACGTGAGCATAAGCACTAATCACTGGGTGTTGGGAACTACCAACTCCAACTCAGTTGTGCCACTGACAGTGTCTGAACAGCTGAAGAGGTGTGTGCTAGCACCTGGAGCTTTACTACAAACACTAAGGGGAGCCCCCTCTTCACCAAATCTGATTCTGACATCACTAAAGGTGGCAGACATACAAGGCGACTGACCAGAGGGACATTAGAAGGTGGCACTGTACTGAGAAAATCTTTCATCTACCCACCATCTACTCATTCCTCCTTATGCTAGTATCAGCAGGGAATGTCTTTTTCCAAATGACTTGCCTTCAGATTTTTTTCCATAGCCCACATGTTCATATATTGGAAAGTACGGCCGGTCAGCAAAGTCCTCTGCTCTGTGGACCAGGGCTTCCTTCACTGCTTTATACCCATTCAGTACTACCAGGTTGGTCCAGCAGTTTTGGAGCCGGAAGATGTTTCCATACTTCTTGTGAAGCTGCCAAGATAAAGTATGTCCCTGAAAATAAGCTCTATGTCATGTCAAAAATATCACCATATCCTTCCTTAGGGCCTTTACCACTTAGTGATTTTTGAGCTCCTATTATTAGAAGACCTTCAGCTGATGTTTGACCTTTGTCTTTGCAATGCAATGGTTCAGAGTGGGAATTAGCCCTTCACTGGCACTAGAAATACATCATTAAAAGCGACTACTGGTCAAGATTGTGGTTAGAGTGACCCTGACATGATGTGATTTCAAAATGGTAATCTTTTGGACTATATGCAAGCAAATAATACAAATACTGTTTTTAGTTTCTCCATTTGGCAGGTTTTGGACAGCCAGCTGAACGGTGCCAGCCTAGAGAAAAAGCCTTTAGAGTTTGCAGACTGAAGCACAAAAAGTTTAGCTGCTGCAAGCTGTGCTGTGCTTTTCCTTGGAGAAAAGCTAAGCCCTGACTTCGAATAAGAACGCTCCTGAGATGTTGGGTGTTGCTGGGGCAATTCCCAAAGGCTGATCCCTTTAACTGAAACTGTCACAGGCCTGTAGGCATGCTTAAGTAACTCTAAGGGAGGTCTGTCATTCCAGCATCCACATCCCCAACTCACAGATACTTGCTTTTCCTCCCGTGTTTGTACATCTCCCTGGTCTCTTGCCCCTACATCTGCCCATATATTAAGCTGGTGGCCAGCTCTACAGCAGAGCAAGCATCACCCATTGCTGGGGACATAACAACATCTCCCCCTGAGCTCACACAGACTGGGAGATGGAGGCTGGCAAGTGCTGCTGTGTGATTATCTATTTACCGGTGTGGGCCAGGTCAATGTCCTTAGGCAGTGACTTGCTTACTCCTGGAATTTTGAGGGAGCAATGCCCTTTGGCTTTGTGCAAAGGTAAATGTCAACATCAGGGTGTCCCCACCCCTCCTGGGCCCACCGAGGGGGGCCAGCACTGACCTGGTTGAAGGAGAGATGGGGATTGCGGAAGTCAATGGACAGCATGGTCCCAATGAACGGCAGCGACACTGGGCCTGGTGGGTAATGGTTCCACTTCTTCCTGCGCTTCATGAAGTCAAAAAGTAAAATAAAAACAGTAAGAAAAACTCCCAGTATAGAGATATTGCTCCAGCATGATGACAGCTGGGACCTCAGCCACAGGAGCAATGACATTTCATAGCCTGTTCACTCCTTGATCTTCCTCTATTGACCCAAGACTGGTTCTGCCTCTCTCCTCTCTCCTCTCTCCCCTCTCCCCTCTCTCCTCTCTCCTCTCTCCCCTCTCTCCTCTCTCCTCTCTCCTCTCTCCTCTCTCCTCTCTCCCCTCTCCCCTCTCTCCTCTCCTCTCCCCCTTGCTTTCTCCTCTTCCCCACTCTCTCTTCTTCTGCCTCCCTGCTCCTCTCTCCCTGCAGCTGCTGGCCTCTGAATGTGGGACTTGGCTCAACCACGAAGCTCCTCCTCTGCTCAGCTCAGCCTAGGGGGAGTGGTGATGGTGGTCAGCCCGCCTCTTTCTCCTCCTCCCCCTCCAAAGCCAGAGCTGAGAGGCCTCTTGGTGTCCGCTGTGGGGCAGGACTGGGGCGAGGCCAGGTATGTGGGTGCCCTCTCCCACAGCCCAGGTAGGATCGCAGTTCACAACCCGTAATCCAGTCTTGCTGCGTTCTCATGGGGTGATTGCGAAAGACTTCATTTAATCTGTGCGGCCTTCTTGTTTGTACAGACACGTCGAGGGAGAAGCAGCTCCTAAACACAGATCAGCAAGGTTTCTGTTTGCAGGGCTGAGGATTTGTTCCACTGGCCCTTGAGAAAGCTCAGGTTGGGTCAAGCTTTCCCTTACAGAAAGCATTTGACACAGAAATTAGTCTAAAATGGTGACCTGAGACTTCAAAAATAATTTCTGTTTCTGGGAACAACCACCTTTATCCAAGTCTAGATGTCAGTCGGCACAATGACCTTGATTTTTGTAGCATTCCGCTCAGCTACGAGGGAGAAAGCACGTACGTTACAAAGAGCCTCAGATTTCCAGCCTTCGGGGCAGCAGTAATGCAAACACAATTACGGAGATGTCAGAGTATTTCCTAAAGCAGCACAGCTATGTGCTCCTGGCACCTCTGCCATCGGAGATCAATAAAGCTGGCTCTTACGACAGTTAGTTCTAGCTAAAGAGAAGCAGTAAACCCATCACCGTTTGATCTGTGATCTAAGCGTGATCAGAGAAAAGCTCCTCATGGAGCAATTGCTGCAACAATGATGGAAAGCTCAGAGTGCAAAGCGATGCACCTGCAAAGACTGTGCAGTCAGCTCCGGTGTGCAGCCGGGGCCGCGAAATGGCCCTTGCCCAAAGAGGCACATAAACCACTCATCATCTGCGTGCAGAGGTTCCCTCACCGGAGTCTCCACAGCATGCTCCTCTGTGTCCCCCGGGAAAAGCATCGCGCCTCGGTGTGCATCCCAAGTATCTGTAAACAAACGTACGCAGCATGGGAAACAACCAGGGAAATTACCAGCCCCCTCGCAACTTCAGAATTATGATTTCTTTTGGATTACGGAGACGTGGCGGGATAGTTCACATGACTGGAGAGCTGCTACAGGTGGACATGGTCTCTTCAGAAAAGAGGCTGGAAAGATAGAGAAATGGTTGTGCCTTATGCAGAGGAGTGCTGAGAGCTTTGCCACGGGACAGGTGATGAGCCGGTCAAGTGCCTGTGAGCAAGGAGAAGGCAGCAAACGTCACGGGCAGTGTTGTGCTGGGCACTCCCTACAGACTAGCTGATGAAGGAGAGCAGGTCAATGGAGCTGTATCAGACAATCACAGGCGTTAGGACTGACTCACGGGTGTACTTTAACTGGGACGGCTGTATGGTCAGGCACAATGCAGGTGGTTTCTGGAGTGTGCTGAAGACAATTTCTTGAAACCTGCTTAGGTTTCAGAAGAGCAGTTTTCAAAGCAACCAAAGAAACAACAGAAAACAAATCTCTTTCTGAGAGAGTGAAAGAGGAAAGTATAATTATCCTTCTAAAGAATGACAGATGTTAATTTGCTTTCCTTTTCAGTAAAATAGTATTTTGAGCAATTTTCAAGTCAGGGAAAAAAAACCCCTCCAAATCCATATATAGTCATTTTAGCCAGAGGCAGCCTCACTGCACTGCGTGCATGTCTTTGTGCACAGTCAATTAAGAGGCAAGGCAAGCCAAGTGAAATCACAGAAGTTGCGTGCAGACATCACCATTCTTCACCTGAGAACCTGCAATGTAAACAGAAAGACAGCCTTAAGAGAAAGCTTATTAATATTGCAAAACGAAGTACCCAGAAGTAACAATACAAGAGTTGCCTGCACAATTTTAACTGAACCTTTTTGTCCATATATTCTGTAAGATCATCTTTAATTACTGTCTTGTGCTATTTTTCCTTTCGGAAGGACCCTCTCTTTATTCACTGCACAGGATAGATGATGATCATTTACTAATCCTGTTTTAATTACAGTATTTGACTTTAAAAGCTATTTTGTCACCTCCTGCTCACCCCCTGCCCAAATGAGTGTTTTAGTTGGGCTTTTCCACAGTGGTCGTCAGTGGCTACATGAGTTTGGAGCAGTCAGTCTTTCACACTCACGGCAGCCCTCTGAGGTGCCACCAATGGAGAAAATGGAAATCTCAGTTCAAATGACGTTCTAAGTGTTGGTACCTCTTGGGAAAAGCCTAAAAGCTGCCACACACACAGCTGTCCAGGACCCATGCCCAGCTCCCAGCTGGGGTTGCAGGCAGCTTCTGCAGATCTTCCTGTGGGATCACCAGTTTGACACCCTGGACATGAAGGTCACACATTAGTGCCCATTTACGAAAACTGCTGGTTTAGTAATTATGTAGCACCACATATTCCTTCGTGTGAAAATCTTTCAATGGCCAAAGAAACACTCTTCTTTCTCTCTCTCTTTGCTTCAATGTTGGAGCCAGACAGGAAGCACCAGTCACGTAACATGAATGTTTCTCTGAGCTTTTAGAAATTTTTCATCCAAATCCCAGCAGGCTCATTGCTTTCCCTCTAACACCATCAGATGGATCCAAACCTCATTCTGGAAGAGCAAAGCCTCTTGGAACAGCAGAAATGGTCAGCCTGCTGGGCTCATTCCCTGGCTGTCCATCTCTCAGGCTGCAGAAGGGCTGGGGCTGTTGAAGACTCCAGAAACCTTTTCAGTGGCCTCTTCTGAGCCCAGGAAACATGGTCTCCTACCCAGTTACAGACTTTTTTGGACCTCCCTCCCCCTCCTTTGTTCAGCCCACCATCTATCTTTTGCCTGTTTTGCCTTCACTCGGATAGTCTCTCCTCCCAACTGTTTTGGTGCTTGAAGGGGGCAAGGGCAGCACGGAGGAGACCAACTTCACACTTGTCATTCACCCTTGCCAGCCTCCAGCAGCCAGCAGTAACCACCACCTGCTCTGTTCAGACGTCTCTGGGGAATTTTAGCTGAAAAACTGAGAACTCTATCAAGCGCACGCAAACTGGGTTTTCAAGTGCTTGTAACATGGCCAAGTTTGAGCACAGTTTTAGAGAGCTGGTGCAATGTGTCTTCCTAACAGAAAGCTGCCTCCTGCCAAATTTTGCATGTAACGCTTCAAAGCATTAAACTGAGAAAGGAAAATATCACCAGAAATTTTTCTAATGGGTTAAGCAAAGGTCAGGTAAACAATGGATTTCTAAGAATGATGTCAGCCATTAGAAAGGGATTAAAAAATTTTTGGCTGGATGTTCCCAAACAAATTTAGCCTGAGGCACAGCCCCAACTCAGGAAATTTTAGTCTCAGCCGGTTCATTGTGATTTCCTTGGCCTTCAGATGGGCTTTTATACATTGGAAGTACTTCTACAGCCTTAAGATGGACTATGCTAACAGCTTGTTCATAATAAAGCAGTCAGCTGCACTGAAATAGCCAAGTCTTTCATAGTTACTATGACTTGCTGCCAGCCTTCCCACATTGCAAAGAAATCTGTTCTTAAGGCTTTTCTTCTTTGAATTCCCTGTGGCTTCCTACCCTTTTCCCTATAGCAACCACAGCAGCTCACTTATCACCGAAGTGAATCTTAGCCGAACTTTGTTTCTTTATCCCATCCCATTCCCACACATATCCCTTGCTCTTCAAGAGCAACAAATCTGAACCTGATACTGAAGGTGAGGTGGTTCTTGGGCACCATCTTTCACTCAGAGAGACAACTTTGTGCCGGTGCTGTAAGGTGTTGAGGAGCCAGGCTCTAACGACCGCTGTGAACAGCTCGGCAGCGTGAGCGGTGTAGTCACTGCAGGCATGAAGCGAGCAGCCACTGAAATGAAGCTATCCCCAGACAAGTCTCAGATACTAAAGGCAAACTGGAAAACTGAAGTTATAAGAGCAGAACGGCTTTATGTTGATGTGATATTTCACAGAGCTTGAGATGTTGCTGAACTGAGCTCACGCTTATATGTAGCACTGGCCAGTAGGTGTTTCACCAGTTCAGCAAGTGACTAGACTGTGGCAGTTACGGGCCCTAATCCCAGTACCCTCATCACGCTAACTGGGCTTAAAGTAGAAATCAAAACAAGCTGGCTTGGTTTTAATCGCTGAATTCAAGTTACGATTCTCTTAGAGGCCTTAATTCCTCAGACTAAAATGTTCCCACTGTTACTTTAACCTACCTAAGTTAGCCAAACAGAGCTCGGTTTCTAACCCCAGCAGTTTCTAGCCCAAACACAGAGAGGTAACAAATCAAAGCATTGTTTCGTGGGGTTGTGGTACCAGCACGGGTCTAAAAAGCCTCCCAAAGGTACTGTTAAACCTCTGCGATGCAGCCACGGTCTGGGAAGACTCCTGCTCCTTCGGGAAATGACTGGCAGCAGTTGCCTTGACTCACACTCTCCTGTGAAACTGTCAGAAAAATATCGCTTACACCCCCCATACTGTTGATTTGTCTCAGCTGCTGGTTTGGGATTCTTGTTCTTTAAGCTTCTCAAGAGCTGTGAATATATTGCTTTTCTTTTCATTTTTGGTTTAGTACTGATACCATGGGGTTTTCCTTCGAGCATCTAGGGGAATTGTGGACAGAGATACTGGCTAAAAACCTTTTTTGTTGGTGTTTTTTTTTCCTAAGAGATGTATTTAAATCCATATGGGGAAACTTATTCTGCTTTCCTGAGTGTGAGATCAGTGGGACACCTCTGAAAATAATAAGGCGGTTAAATCCAGGGGTTGGAAGCCAAACAGACAAAAGTATCTTGGTTTAGCTTCTGCCATTGATTTACTCTGTTAGAGGCAAGCACTCAGCTAGCTGCTAGCTCAGTTTCCTTGCTTGTAAAATGGGCTGTTTACCCAATTGTGATAAAACACCTATAAATTTAGGTGCAAAGTACACTGATGAGGACTGGTACCATAATTATTACAGAACAAAGAAGCAGGTTGCCAAAAGATCTCAGAAGAGAGGTTAAAAAAGAAAGAAAAATAATTTTTGAATACTTGCTTTTGTTCCAGGAACCATCTAACTATGATCTTTTTCTTCTGTCAGAGGGAGTATTTCACAAGGAGCATCTTGCTGCTGTTTTGTTGTGTTGGAAGGATGGCTGGGGGTGCTGTATTTTCATAGTTAGGTCCTCGATTCAGTTATTTACGAATCAAAATTAAAAGGGAAGGTGATCTGGCTAAAAAGAGAATTGCATTTTTCTCTTGTGCTTATGTTGCTCAGGAGGAGACAGAATAACTTTGGCTTTCTCCTAGACAGAATAACTTGGGTTTTATCCTAGTAGGTAAATTAGTTTTCAGGTTTCAGTGATAATTCTCTTTCTTTTTCACCTCAAGCTCCTTAGCCTGTTTCTGATAGCTTCTGAACATCCCTGGCTTCCCAGGAAAGCATTCAGAGCTGCATGTGCTCAGCATAGCTCAGAAAGACAAGATGAGGAGAGGCATTCCTTCTAAAAAATACTGGCTGTTACAATTTCCTTAGAGTCAATAAAGGCAGAAGTGACTATCGCTGTTCACGTCACCTGCCTCCCAGGTTGGTGGCTGTGATTGCTCCAATGCTGAAAGTCAAAATATTCTTGCCCCGGTGAAGTGACACATTGTCTACTTTGTCCTCTTAAGTATGTGCTCAGAGGGATGCCACAGCAGTGATTTTGGTGCGTGCTGGTAGCTCCTGCCTCACTTAATTTATGCAGAGCACGTGCTGCCGCTCAGCTTAGGATTCCTTTTCTCCCCTCATGCTGCCACATTTGCACAGCTGTTTTGTATAGGGAAGCTTTTGCTCGCTGAGCTGTCACTGCACGATAAGGTGCACAGACACGAGGCTCTCAAACACGTTTTTTTGTCTGTCTTTGCCTTAGGCTGGGTCTGGTAGGTACAGCAGATCCTACAGAAACAGGAGAGCTGTACATAGTTTGGGGCCTTGCTGTGCTGGTCTTGACAGAGGAATGGTAGCAGATTATCTGCTCCTCAGGACTTAAACTAAGATTAAACTGCAGGGGAACTATACCTCTGGGCATCGAACACGAATGAATGCCTGATCCTGAGCAAACCGAGCCCCGTGACTTTCGCCAGCCTGCCAATGCACAGGGTGCAGACCACCCCCCGCAGCGCTAGCAAAAAAAGTTGCAGGCAGAATCAATGCCGCAGTTTTTCCCCAGGTTTAAAGGACAGCGATCGCAGGCTCGGGGCGTCTGCACAAACTCGGACGTTTGCTGCGGCTGTTTATTAATCTTACGCAGCACCAAGTACAGGCATTGGCTGCTGCGCAGCTGGACCTGAACCTCGGAGGTGGTGGGAAGTGCCCGCAGGTTGGGCAGCTCGTGGGCACTTGGGAATCGCTCGGCAGGGACAGTGCTGGTGACACAGTTCCCACTGCCGCAGTAAAAGTGGCACGAGCCCAGCTGGCACACCATAGGGGGGCCCGGCCGGAGAGTTTTCCATCCCTGCCATGGACTGCCAGTGGACTGCCACCCTGTCCTTCTCCAACCGCTAAAAATGCGTGTGGCTTCTCCTGGCAATCTGCAAAAATCATAAGGCACCTCCGGCTTTGCTCACTAACAAACCGGCACAAATCTCAACAACCTTGATGCCCCAGGTACCTGAGGAGCTTCAAGGGGCAGAAATTAATGTTCGGATAGAGAAAAAATAGTGACTGACAGAGAAATGCAAGGAGAGAAGGGAGGCAATGGAAAAGATGGCACAGTCTGGAGAGCAGAGTGTTGCTGGCAGAGGCATGGGTACTGGCAGGCCAGGCTCAACTGCAGAAGAGAATGTGTCTGGTGCTCATGGGTGCAAATTGACGATTGTTCTGTCAAGCGATTCATGATCTCCTGAATTCTGCCCTTTGTTCAGCAGCCCATTAAGGCAGCAGAAGATGATGAGCTGAAGAACTTACAGCGATTCTATTAGGAAGCTATAAATAACTCTAACAGCAAAAATAAAATGTGCATTTGTCCCAGCGCTTTTTACCCACATGATTATTAATCCGCTAAAATGAAAATACTCAAACACACAATTTTGACGATCTAAAACCTCTGTTAATCACTGCCGAGAGCATAGCGTGCTTGTTGTTAGGGTATGGAGTTTGTTATTTTGCTGTTTTCATGAATAACACAGTGTCAAGCTCTCATTAGCAATTTTTCATGGGTTTAGCTGCACTTTTTCTGTCAGTATAAACAATGGCTTGAACACAAGTCAGCATTTAGAAGTTTTTAATCAGTGTGCTGGCAACAGAAGTTTATTGTGCGTTACTATGACAGTGAAGCAGGTTGGTTGTGTTTGATTTCTGCGTGATGCTCCTAATGATAGCTTATGCTTCACAAATCCAAATGTGCTTTGGAAATCAGGACGTATTTTTTAATTTTTTTTTATGAATAGGAAACCCACGAATAACTGTTTTGGTTTGAAACATTGGCTCAGTCATGCCCACAGCTTGATTAATAACAGTGGGAGCATATGGAGTGAAATAGAAATTATGAAATTAGGAAAATGCAGGCGAGATCTTATTAGCGAGTGTTTAACTAGTTGGTTACCTTTGGTACTCCCATCCAAAACGATATGGAGGTTACTTTTGCCAATAGTAGTTGCTACGTTCTCATAGCAACTGTACGTAACAAGCTTATTTTTCTGTGTTCATTTTCTTATTTTCTACATCCCTGCAGTTGTGGGTTTGTGTTAGCAAAAGTTGCATCAACAAAAATACCCGCCTTATTTTACCCTTGGCTACGTAAGCAGTGATCTTTGCACAGGAAGGAGGAAGGACCAGAGGTGGTGGCTGCAAGGAAAACTGAAAAGTGCTTTCTCTGTGGTTTTCAAGCCAGCCGAAAGACTGAATGGGTGCCTAAAGCCATGAGGTGCCATGCTGTGGGTTGTGAGTGGGAGAGAAATGACACGGGAAGCGGCAGGGCCTCCAGTGGATTGACTCTGCTCCTCTCTTGCTGACGGCAAAACACAGAGCTGCTCGACATAAACAACCTCCCCACCTGCAGAGAAACAGCAGCTTACTAAACCTGCTGACTCCCAGGTCCTCCGGGGACAGTTGCGTGGCCTCTTCCTCGCAGCTCAGAGCGAGGTGTTGCTGAGCACTGGCAGCATGCAGGGCTGAGCTAGTCAGGAAAAAAATGAATGGTTTTGTGGTAATAACGCTTTTTAAAATGTTGGATTGCTTAAAAAAAAAGCCAAACCGAAAATTTGGAAATTTTGAAAGCCATGCCACATGTTGACAGACCTTAGCTCTTCTACGTACTGCATACAGGCATCTTGTGTTACTCCAGGGTAAGACATTTATTGGTTCGTTACCAGAAAGATGCAAAGGCCTAAGACAAATCTTTAATTACTTTATACTCTTCATTCCCTGTTCCAAATTCCAAAGCTTTTTGATTTGTCTTCGCTGTAGTTTAAACTTAAGGGCCTAATATCTGGGATAGTCTTTGTACTCAGGATTGAAAATTCAACAACTATTTCTAATGTTATCTGTTTTCCTGCGCAAAACTTACAAATTTGATAGTGAAGGGCAGCTCCTATGAGGACAGCTTCATGACAGATAGATCCCACCACCTGAGTGCACCTGTGGAAAGAGAGTCCCCCTGGGTCCATCCAAACACACCTTGCTGCTCGTGGTGCCTGGAGGGAACAGTGGTAGGGGGAAAAGCTGTCAACCACGGCCAAGCTGTCTTCTGCAGTCTCTGACACAAGGGTGAAAGCTGCCGCTGACCACGCTGTCTTCTCCTGGTTGGTTGCTCTGGGGAAGAAGCTTCAGACCCTCAGGCCCCTGGTGCCCACTCTCTGGGTCATACAGTGCAGGAGTTCAGCTGGGAGCACAGTAGGATGGAAAGGCTGCAGATCACACAAGAAGTCAATGAACAAGGATTGCCACCCAAAAGCATTCACAGTGCAAATGCAATGTACAGACTCGTCCGCACCTCTTACTTGCTGCTGAGAGCTGATGAAAAGAAGTGCCAAGCCCTGAGCTTTGGGGCACAGCTGACAGGCAGTGGTGCTGCCACCCGCCCCTGCACCCACCCCTGTCAGAAACGGGTGCTGTAAAAATCTCTTCTGAGGGAGAATCTTTAATCTTCTGCCCCAACTGCTCCCACTCTGCCCTGCAGACTCCAAAGGGTGGTTTCTCATCAGCCTGCAAAATCCAGAGGTGAACACAAAGACCTTGGCTGAAACCTTCCTATATTTTTACATGGGAGCCAGTGGAACAGCCTCAGGGTTCATCAGGGGCAGGGTAACCACTTTATGCCACCCCCAAACTGCTATGAATGGCCTTTGGTTGGTCCCCAGCTCCTTGCCCTCTGTCCCTCAGCTTAATTTTTGCATGAGTTTTGTTGGAGTCTGAATTCCAAAAGCCTTAAGGTGACAGCACCAGACAGCCCTCACAGCTGGTACCCCACAGCACAGCCCTGGGCTGAGCCAGGGCGTCAGCAGGGACAAAAAGACCAGGGGCTGGGAGGCAGCAGCGACTCAAGAGTCAGCAGGTGTCTGACAGTCAGAGGAGGGTGTGGAGAGGTTGGAGCTATAAAAAGAAAAAGCAAACTCCTTCACATCCAACAGGCCAGGGTGGATTTTGCACCACATAGGATTAGGTGAGGACCTACGGTTTCTGTGTAAGGTTGAGGTGGTTCACCAGCCTGAGGAGTGCCCATGATGGAAAACTGCTGCTGCTTGACATGCTCTGCAGTGTGCACGGCCCAGGGTTTCGGTTCCATTTCCCTCAAGCAGGTGAGGCTTGACTGATGTGGGTGGAAGACCTCCGGACTCCACAGTATCAACCCAAACATCAGGTTTGCTAGAAAGCAGGAAAAAAGCAAGTGGGGAACAAAGAAGTCTCAATTAGAAGTAAGGGTTTGAAGATGGAGATTCTGGTAACTCTTTTCCAAAGGCTTCACAGAGGCAGCTGGTCCATGCTCCTCTTTCCTCCTGGCTGTGAAGGGAGTGATCACAGTGCAGTTCCCTGCAGAAATGGGATCCAGAATAACCTCCTGTTGCTGCCACAACTCCCCAGGGTGCTCTGGGCAGCTGCACCAAAGCCCCCCGGCTGTGCTGGATTTGGGGATTGAAACTACCGCTAAGTATTTATGGGGATCTATGCAGTCTGACTACCTGACCTTGTCATACCACCCTGAACTGCTCCATTTATAGGCAGGATGGAGCCAGATTCTCCTCTGCACAGAGACAGGGCAAGAGGCAAGTCACAAGGTGCAGCAATGGGAACTGTGACCAGATACAAGGAGGAACTGCTGCTCCAGGAGAACAGCTCAACACAAGAACAGAGGCCCAGAATGGATGTGGAGTTTCCACCCTGAAGGCTTTCAAAATGACTGTCCAAAACCTTTGAGCAACTTGGTATGGTTCTGAGGCTGGCCTTCACGGAGTCACAAGGTTGGACCAGAGACCTCAAGAGGTCCCTTCCAGCCTGTTCTGTAACACAATTTCCAGATAGCTTTAAAACAGGAGTGTGGATGACAGGTAAAAAGTTCACGTCTGTCCTTTTTGTGATAGTCATGGTCGCTAGACCAGGATTCTGGATCATAAACACGATTTGAATTCTTATTTAACTCTTGATCTAGAGCAGGTAGACCTTTGTGAACAATGGAGATATCCTCAGTTTTGGAAAGGAAAAAAAGCAAAGCTGAAGAAGTCTGGAACAAAGTTACTGATTCTATTTTAGAGAGAGAGAGAGAGAAAAGCCAGAATTTCAGGACTTCTGACCTGCCCAGATGATGAGAGCATACAAGAGGCCAAAAACCCAACTGAAGTTGCTGAAATGTAACAGCGCTGAATAGCCACCAGATACCATGGGAGTAACCTCTAGGAGGGCTTAGAGGTGCTGGGGCTTTCTGTTCCACCTGAAAGAACAGAAACAAGCTACAGATGCCCTTGGTCGCAGCACAGGCTGAGAGGGAGGGCTGGGAAATGTGAGCTCCTGCACCCCAAATCCTTTGAGCTACAACGCCAAAGCACAAGCCTGGAGTGACTCCAAGATGAATTACAAAAAGCAGGACAGCAGGATGAGTTTGCAATCAACACAGACATGCAATACACAGATTACCTGAAAGTAAGAGATGGAGAAATGCAATGGTAGAGTCTTACAGAGACCCTTGTAATCAGTGGAAATGAGGATGAAAATGTCTGAGCCTGTTGATGCCTGTTAGGAACTCTCAGGTACTTTTGGAATCCCAGAGCAAACAAGGCTTTTCAGAACAACTGGGGATACTTGTCTGCTCTGGCAACTACAACAGCCCAAGCTGCACAGGCTGCAGTAAAAATCAAGCTCAAACACTTGCTCTGAGTTGAGGCAGAAGTGAAAATGAAGGGAAAATACGAGAGTTAGCATTTTCTCTGTCCTCTAACATGAATTGCCATGTTATATGGCTGTTAGAAGGTTATTTCAAGGACAGGTACTTAGGAAGTTGTGGCCTGAAGGTACAGAGCCCACTTACTGGAAGGAAGGGTTTTATTCTTTCGTGAATGCTGCCAGTTTGCCTGTGCAGAGGCACGGTGCCTTGTGGGAGACTGTGAATTGTGACATGTAAGTTGCTGAAGTGCCCTTTGAACTCATGACAGACCTTACCTGTGGTTTTTACCACTCCCGCCCAACATCATGCAAGCTGGGCAATGAACACAAACATTTTTCCTCAGCTATTCAACCCTTATATATTTCCAGACATGCGTATGTGCTTAGAAAGCAAAAAGATAAGCATATGTATTTAAAAACCATAAATAGGTGCATCCTTAATGCACCCAGTGAAGAAAAAGGTAAGTCAGAGGCTGTTGCAAATGGCCAGATGAAAAGCTGTACAGACAAGCCCCAATATAGTCCTTTCTCTTGCATTGTAAGTAAGAAAGTTCTACCAGATCCTTCACGGAAAACTTGACTGCAGACTGAGGATTGTTTAGGTTTTTGGTCAGCTATTCTCAAAGTTCAACTAACTCCAATAAATGAGTCATAACTCCTCTCTCTCTCTGCAAAAATGGCCAATACAGTTTGTGCAAACTTCTGGTATCTCCCAGTCTCAAGCAGCTCTTTCTTTTCTTATATGAAAGCCTAGAAAATGAACATCAGCCTTTGTGTTCGACAATTTCTGTGCGTTGCTATGGACTGGAGGTAGAAACCCAAGATCAAGTATGTGTGTTTTGCAGAGGGACCAACCAACTCAGGTGACTTGGTCAACATTCCCTTTTTAAGCACAAGAGACCATCCTCTACTTGGAACAACCATTTGGATGCGAAAAGGTTGTTCTACATTAAAGAGTTGATTTCAGGGCCTCTTGCTGTGTAGTCTAATAAATGGCGCAGAATGAGAGTGGTATGGTACCTACCTAGACTGAACTTCAAAAACTCACGTACACAGAATCACAGAATGGTAGGGGTTGGAAGGGATCTCTGCAGATCATCGAGTCCAACTACCCCCTGCCAGAGCCACACAGAAACACGTTCAGGCAGTTTTTGAGTCTCCAGAGAAGGAGACTCCACAACCTCTCTGGGCAGTCTGTTCCAGGGCTCCATCACCCTCACAGGAAAGTTTCTCCTCAGTTTTCCCACACATGCAACTTCACACAGAAAAAGACTATCAGCAGCAGCCACCTCCACCAGAAAGGACTCCAGGCCTTCAAGCACCTTTCCAGTGGTCTCAGGTCTCATCCTCTCATGTTTGACATTCCCTAAAGGGAGCCCCAAGAACAAACCTTCTGCTGATGTGTTATTTCACCATGGCTCTTTTGTATCATTAGGCCACTTATAAAAGGTTTTCTCACCTCTCCTTATTTTCCAGAGGAACTTTGGACCATAAAACTTAAGTGCTCACCCTCAGCTCAGGGGAGAATCCATCAAATGTGGGTGACGGGCAGTGTTTGAGGCCAATGGGTCACACTCCAAAGCAGAATTCATCCCAATTACTGGCAGTCTACAGTCACTGTTGCCAATTATTAGGATTTGGGATTAGTCCTGAAGTAATTTCTGCTTCTAACTTGTTCATCTTCCAGCCTGCAACAATTCTGTGCAGTCCAAAAGATGCATCTTCTTTCCCTCTTCTTCTGAAGCAACAAACCACAAGCTTGACGTTTGCCAAGTTTGTCTTTCACATTTGTCATAAGGAACACTTACATTTCTGCTGTAACAGCATCTTTCCCAATTCTCTTGTGTTCCCATGGCAACATGCTGCTGCCGTTTCAAATAAAACTGAGTTGTGTGGCTGAAGTAAGACCACGATGACTGCAGCCATCAATGTCCTCTTTAAGGCTGCAAGTGCCCACTTCCATCTCATGGCTCTGGAAATTGTTTCTTCTCCTGGCACACTTTCCCATACTGTGAAGCCAAGAACGTTTCATACTTGGAGCAGAACTGAATACACCCTTGGAAATCTGCTTAGAGTCTGCAAAATTAGTCCATTCTATATGGCCTCTGCTTTTGGTTGCTGGAAATTTCTTCCATCAGTGGTGTTTCACAAGCTTTGCTTATTTTCTTGCAGAGTGCAGCTCTTTGGTTTCATTTCCAAATGGTTACTTATAGTTTTGCCACCTATCACCTGCACAGGTAGCAATTCCTCCTCAGAAGTTTTTGCCACAGTAGGACACCAGCTGAACAGACAGACTGCAACATTCATTTTGTAAGTAACCTCTTCAACTTGGTTTCCAAAAGCAGCAAGATATTACAAAACCCATGTGCAATACATCGAATTGTAGTGTTTGTTCTACTTACACACATGGTCCTTTCTTGCCTCTTTGAGATCCATTTCCATCCACCAATTCCTAATTTCATCACACAACACTGAACAATAATTTGTCTGCTTTTCTGTGTTTTCTTCCAGCTACAGAAGGGAACCATGAGATCTGTCTTACTCAAAAGCTACTTTGACTCTGACTAAAAACCACTTTGACTGCTGATTAAAAAGTCTACGAGAAAAAGTAGATACTGCTATGCCACATAATCCAGGTCAAATATCTATTCACGGTAACTCAAATAGTCCCCAAAATAATGTTCTCAAAATAAGTTACAATGTATAAGAATCTAATGATCCCACCCTCTCTTCTGAAAGGGAAACAGCTCAGCTGCAGGAACTCGGGTGGAAGTCCAATTGTTTTCTTAATATAAATGCTATAAAATGTACAACTTTTCCCTTCTTAACTGTTAGATGTGGTGACTCTGATAAATTTGCCTCAGCTCATGGGACTCCCACTGTGCAATGCGGACTTATATACATTATTTACTTACAAAACTACACTTATCTGTAGTGTAAACGCAGAGCACCTTCCAGCTCCTTCCCTGAAAACCTCTCTGCCATTTTTTGCTGCTCCTCACTAAAAGATGCGCCACTGAAAAAGAGTAATTTCAACAAAGCTCAGAAAACAATTGTCATGATATACCTCAAATCCAGGAAGCATCACTGACATCTAAACCCCCTGCAACCTCCCAGGTTGGTTGTTAGCAGGTCTGGCTACAACCCAATAGCCACTAAGGTCACGCAGGAGGTATTTGTGGGCAACCTGGAAATGTTCTTGTTGGGTAGCGTGCGGGTGCAGGTTTTATCACACAGAAGAGCACACGGTCAAGTCTGAATGCTGATCCCCAGCTAAAGCGGAAGATTTCCTTCACAGGAGGCTTGCTATGAGCTAAAAGAGTATGTTTCAAATTATTTATTTGGGAGCTAACTATCTCCAGGGCTGCTAAGAAATACCAGCATTTCTAACGCGAGACAGGTAAGGTCAAAAACCTGAAACCACAGCATTAAAACTGAGTTAAGTAATAAATTACAAGAAACCACTAGACGACAAGGAGGAAGGGGAAGCAATCTTGGCTCTCAGTACAGCCCCATGAAAGAAGCCAGCAAACAAGCAATGCTTTCCCTCTAATTCAGTCTCTCTTCTGTAGAGGTACTAACCAGGATATGGGTTCGGCTTAAGAAATTAAATCCCACAAAAAGACTCTGTAAGCAGCACCCTCTTCACTTTTCAGCTGGATGAGAAAGCAGACCTTTCAGATCCAACGAAAGTATAGGCAGAAAAAAACCCCACTCACGAATAGAGATAATGATAGCAACTATTTCAGTGACCTTTACACTGTAAGGAAAACCTCATTGTTCCCTTTATGGCTTCACGTAGTAACTTCCAGCTGATTATCACAGGTCAGCCTGGGAGCCAATAGTGCGGGGTATCTGTATGGAGGTTGTTTTCCAGTGATGGGCATTAGCCAAACTCTCTTCGGCATGAGAAATGCTATAAAGTACTGCAGAGTTACTGGTCTCCCACAGGTTTCTTTAGCCCTCTACCTTTATTGGTTAAATTCTCAGACTCACAACACACTGCAGTAGCTCTACCTGAAAAACAATCAATCAACCAACCCACACAAACAAAAACCCAACAAAACCAAACATGGCTGTTAGAAATATTCCATGGCCAAGCAAGAATCTCATCCTGTTACAACAGAGGTATTTCCAGCCCCAAACTAAGATTATAACTACACTTACAACTTCTCATAGTAAAGTCAGTAGAGCCACCAACTATTTGCCACATCTTTGTATTTTCTAGATCTGTAAGTGAACCTGGATTACCTGTACTCTTTCTGTTCTTTTTCACAACAACTTTTAATCAGAGAAAAAAATATAAATAAATCCAGAACAATAATTTATTTAACCTCAACCATCCCGATATCCTGTTCTGCTTCCGAAGGTCTGCCATATCAACTCAATTTTCTACATTTTTAGGTAAATGACTCCTTCTTCCAGTCATTCTGATAAGCCAGGAACTTGGTCTGACAAACCAATTCTGATTCCCTCTATCAAGTAGTTCTACCATGTCCAGGACAAACCACTGCACTCAAGATGGCACACGTCATTCCAGATGCAATAACACTGTTACTAGGCATGTTAATTAAAGTTTATATTCAACTCAGCCCCAAAATATTATTCCTGTAACTATACCAGTTTACAGGTCTTACCTTGCCTCACATACATTCTTATGTATGTTACAGTTCACACTGCACATTACTCAAAATACCAGAGTGGTCATTTAACACTTTGGCAGATGCTGTGCCCTGAACCCCTTAACATGTTTTAGTTGTTTGGGGTTTTTTTTGTTTCACTACTGTTACACATCATCCGTTTGCCTTCTTTTAAGACCCAGTCAATAGGTTCAAGAACATCTCAACCCCAGGTACAATCCCCACTCGCACCGATGTGATACATGGATCAGGGAGGATGGCCACCACCTTCTGTAGGGGCAGCTGAGACTGCTTTCTTCTCTGCTGCACAATCCTGCTATAAACTCCACAGTCGTCTATGCTTTGGATTTTCAAGCGTAGATTTCACATGCAATAGAAATCTATGATGAATGTATCAATCGGCAGACCCCTGGTATCACAGGGCCTCCATCAGTTCCTGTGGAAGGAGTTCTTTTACCCTTGTCTTCAGCTGAACACCGATCAGCCCCTATTGATAGATGTCCTTCGCATGTTGAATCCATTACATATCCTTTATGGAAAAAGATCATCTTTTTCTCTGACCTCGTTCAGCAGCATTGGCTCACTCAGTTGTTGAGTTGTTGGAGCTTCATTTTTAAATAGCAAACATGCACTTTGGAAACCACCACATGCATTTCCCAGCAAACTGATTTAAGCCTCTTTCCTTTCAGAGATCCTGATGGAAGTCAGCGCAGAGAAACACTTTGAAAATGAGCTGCCTTGTCAAAGCTCTTTATTAGTTCATTCCTCATGCAAACAGGTAATTCCCAAGTGGCTGACGGGTCACTCATTTCCTCCTTTACACAATCTCCATGTTTTAATGTTCTGCTGCAGGTCATCGCTGCTCCACAAATTCTAATTTAGCCAAGATTTCCAAACCTTTAAGTTTAGGGTATCCATAAAACCAAGCCATTAATTGCTTTTGCAGGATGGAGCCAGTGAATGTTTTGTACAACAACAGCCTTCAGAATCCACTCAGGCATTTTGTTTCTTCTGAGCCAAAAGAAAGTTTTATTTCCACTTGGATTTCATGACTGCTCTGGACCATTTTCAGGTTCTCTCAAAGCAGCCATTACACATCGGTTTAGAATCCTCCTGGCTTGGCTTTAGAGCATTGGGGTAGCTCTGGTTTCTGCAACAGCTTAACCAAGACAGATGACCAACTCACAAGACTTAAGTATCACACAATGGCAGATCACACCCCTTACCTCCGACGACAGCGCTGCTGAGGGGCTCAGCAGCAGAGATTTGAAAGGCTTTAAGCACTCCCCACTGAGAAATAGTTCCCATGGAGTCAAGCGCAACACGATTTATTTATTTGCTCTGCGTGACTCCTGCTACTTTCCAAGCACAATGCACGAGGAGCTGTTGAACTATTGAATCTCTACGATTGCCACGAGCACCCACAAGAAAAGCCTGCGAGCCTCCCTCCCCGCTACCCAAAAACTTTCTCCCTCTGCTGGGCCACCACCCTGAAAAGCCAAAAGTATCAAATTCAGCAGCTTCACCACATGGTCCTCTGCTGTTGAAGTACCACAAAGTTGATTCTTCACCCATGTAAATCAATGCAGTAACAGTAATTCTTTTTTTTTTTGAACCGGTAGAATAGAACAGACACTAGGAAAAAAAAAAAACAATTTTTATTCAGTTGAAAAGAAGTCATTTACTCAATCACATTAACTATGCTAAAAATGATTTTTTTTTTCTGACTACACCAGCAGTTAAATATTTTCAGCACCAATTCAGGACACATTAGTGACATTTATCACAACAGGTCTATTTCTTAATGTAGAAGGACATACTAACTTCAGTAGCTGCTACTGGGAAAGGAGTCAGCAGAAGACTGCCCTTTCTTTCCAAATACTTAGGAGTGAGAGTAGCAACCTCTAGAAATAAATAACTGCCAAATTATCTCCCAAATCTTTAAATCGATCTTTTAAAAATAGAGTTAAAATAGATATCTTAATATGAGCTATCCATAGATTTTTTTATGTGCTGAATACTCAAAAATGCGAGTAATTGAGCAAGCATCCAGTACATATCTTTTTAAAATAGTTCTTCCCTCCCCACAATATCAACCCCATTTTTTTTTTTTCTCCAAGTCATGCTGGTTAGATCTCTATCTCTAGTGACTTCCCAGTAAACACCACGCTGTTTGATATCGCTAGGATATGCTACCATCCTATGAGTGAAAGAAGCCAGTGACCTGGTGAATTACCAACTCACACAAACAGAAAATTCAGCCAGTCATTGACTCGTTATCTCTGAACATCAAAACAAATCCTAAGCTTTAGTTTTTAAAAAAGCTTTTGTGGTCTTCCTCTTGCTGGGCCAGTTCAGAAGGTCATCACTGAAGGCAGAACTGATGAAGGCAAAGAAATGAAAAAGCAGCAGATAGTACTATCTCTCTGTCCTTTTAAACAAATCAAGTTCGCACAAAACAAAAGGAGACAAGGTTAAAATGAAGTTTATTAGTTTTTTTGGTTTTTTTAAGCTTTTTTTTATATAAAACTGTTTGTGAAACAGCTATTTTATTCCCATGGCAGAGTGACCCCTGAAAGATGCACTAACCCCTTTCTTAAGGCCTTAACAAGAAAAAAAAAATTATATTTTTTGTTGTTGTTCCTTAAACCCCAATGTTTTAAAATTACATAATTTACACACACACAAAACAAAAAAAAAAGAAAACAAACAAAAACAACCCCACCCCAAATAACCACATAGTGTAGGCTGTTACACTGACATTCCCTCTTCCTTCCTTAGGAAAAGCAAAACGTAAAATAAAAAGAGGGCCAAGTGGATTTTCCTGATCAGTTTGAAGATACATTGACTTCACCAACATTCAGGCTTCCTTCTCAGTTCCCCCACCGGGCAGGTGAACTGTATCTTCCTCTCACCTGCCTTCTAAAGTGAAGGCAGCTTCCTGGAATGATCTGGGGGTGTGTGGTGTTGCCACAAAGGGCAGATACTCCTTTCCCCCGTGTGGTACAGATGTTCCCACACAAAGAAGGTGTACAGGCTGTAGCAAGCAGCAGCTACCTCTTGCTTCGTAAGTCTCATGACCCAAGAGTCTTCAGATGTTTTTACAAGCTTCCACTGTTAATAAGACTGTTTCTTTAAAATGGTAACCTCCCTACCCTGCCCACACAAGTACTGACACCCCATCACCTGCCGCCCTCCAAGCCTTCCTTCAACACCCTACAAACAATTTCTTATGATTTTATTCGCCTTTTAAAAATTGAACTTTCCTGGATATTGTGAGAAAGAAAGCAAGAGGAAAGGAGATGAGTCCTGTTTGGAGTACTCCCAGTTCTGCTATTCTTTCCCACAAAAAAGTTAGGCTCCATGAGCCTTGCTTTGATTTTGGATTTCATATTTACTTTAGCTACAGTTCTCTTTTTTAATTTATATGGGGTTTTGTTAATTTTAATCAAAAGCATCAAAAGGGATATAGCGCACCTTTCATTTAAAACAAAGTCTTTCAAGACTAAAAAATAGATCTTTATATATATATATATTTATCCCTCCCTCTTTAATTCCCCCCACCTGTTTCCTTTTTCCCCCTCCCCTTCCCACTGTCACTATGGAGATTGTGTCCATGGAAACAGCTGGTTCAGACTCCTTGGTCAGATTCTGTGATGTCATCAGTCTTGAGTGTGATGTAAGAATTTATGAAGGAAGTGCTGGCATTGGCAGGCACGTCGAGAGGGGGCATGGCTGCACAGTGGGAGAGATTCCATTCAGTCACGAATGTCCACCACTTTTTATCTCAACAGCCTAACCTGAAAAACAAAGCAAAACAGTCACATTGGAAGGGTTCCTTCTCTCTGTCTGCCAACACGCGCCCCGGGCTTCGGAAAAACCCACTCAGCAGCCCTCCACAGCAGCAACACCAAGAGCAATTTAGTTTTGGGAACTGAAAATGGATGGAAGCACAACAGTGAGTAGTTCACAAAAGCAACCCCATTGTGATAAAAAGTATCAGTTTATAATGAGCAGAAAATTAACTAAGCCCAGTTACAGGGGAGGTGCAGGATGACAGGACAATCTGTGCCACGACAACTGCATGGCACTTACAGAAGAGCCACCTTCAGCAGCCAGGAAGGAGTTTGTTCACCTCATGTTCACTCCTCCTGACTATGAAAACAGCAAACAGAGGGGCCAAGCACGTTCAAATCTGACAAAGCTTCTGGGAAACCACATTGCCCCTCATGGGCTAGAGCCAAGCATTTTCCTAAGGGTCACCAAGGTACCATCCAACAGTAGTTTCCAGTCAGTATGGAGCAGATAGTGAAGCCAGTATCAAAATTACAGGAGTCTGGCCACAGGAAGCAGGTTTGGGAAGTAGCCAGATTTCAGAAGCTAAAGGTAAATCTGCAGGTAAACTAATTGGATGGTGGGTCCCAGCTGCCTTTTTTTCTGTTGTTCTAGTTGCCAGATTATGGTGATGTCAACATGTCATGGAAGGACTAAGCTTGTGATGTCTTTCAAGACAAATGCAGAAATGTCCAAGGGCTTGGCACACTCATTCTCCCTGTCCAGAAATTCTCCAAGTCGAAAAAGTGAACTTCAGGAGTTTGCTAAGTTGGTGGAAGCTCAGTTCCAAAGAGAAGCTGCTGACACAGTTAAAATTTCATTACGCTACAGTTCTTGTTCTTCATCTGCACGGCCAAGAGAACAAAGCTTCAAATAATGTATTCCTTTCTTCCGTAACACAAGTGAGCCCAGAAGCAACTTGTTTATTTAGTAAGGTAGGTTACTTTGATGCAACTTGGATAAATCCCTCCCCACCAGCTAGTGAGCTTGGGAAAAGGAAAAAAAAAACCTCACAACATAAGCGATGCATATGGGAAGCGCTTAACGGCATTAGAGGTGTGCCTGGGAACGAGCTAACACCCGCGTTCAGTCATAGCTGGCAATTAAACTCCAGGAACACTAAGTGTGATACAGAAGTCAATGCTGTTCTGATTATCAGCACACCAATTAAATTACATCCCAGCAAGCCCACCTCTTGGCTGCAAATACCCCCTCGCGCAGGGGTGCCAGGCTGACAGCGAAGGAAGAGTCAGGCGAGTACGTATGAAAACCAGACAGGTAAGCCGTGGAGCTACAGCTGAAGAGGAAAGGAGGGGGGGTTCCTCGAGAGTTCAGGCAGCTGACCTTTCAGTGGTATTCATTACTGTGCAACTGTGAGCCCTCGCTGAAGGAGTGTCAAGGCCGTGTTGCTGTCTCTGGCTCCTGTACAACTGCAGCTTGCCTATGCCTGGAATCAGTCCAGAGCATTAGGCACTGGCTCAGAGAGGAAACAGGCTCAACACACAGAGAGAGTCCTTCCCCGTTCCTGGACAAGATCCAGAGCACCAGACTCACTCTCACAGTCACTCTCCAGATCTGGAGTTAATCCAAATGTTCTAGAGGCAACTGGCTCAGGGAGAGAGAAACAACAGAGACAGAATACACTGACTTGCCTGGATGTTATCCAGAATGCAGGATTTTTCTTAACTTGCTGGGCCTAGGAGTGAACCAGGTCTAAGACAGCCCGATAATTAAACAGCCAAGTGCCCATTCTACCTTGCACTAGGGTCAGCAGAAGGACAGCTCCTGTACTACCAGGACTGCTACAGAACTCCTCTAAATTTCTTTAATTACCACAATAACGGAACAATTTTTTTTAGTTTTTTTTTTTTTAGTTTTTAATAATTGGATCTTTTTCATGTTAGGGGTTTGGTTTTTGGGGGGGGGGGGGGAGGAAGGGAGGTCGGTCAGGTTGGGGAAGTTAAATTTTAAAACAGT
>WTSP01005538.1:41870-58093 GCA_025331215.1 Actenoides lindsayi | reverse complement strand
TTTAGTTTTTAATAATTGGATCTTTTTCATGTTTGGGGTTTGGTTTGTGGGGGGGTGGGGGGGAAGGGAGGTCGGTCAGGTTGGAGAACTTAAATTTTAAAACATTCTCAGCATCAAAAATAGGATCTTCAGATAAGAACTACTTGAGGCAAAAGCAGATTTGCAAAGAAATGATGCCTTAGAGATGTCTAGAGCACACAGGGAACATGGTGCAGTCTGTGAGGTCTTAAGCCAACACATTACTGTGATACATAAAAAGAGCTAGCACTGGAAAATAATGCAGGAAACAAAGCTGTGTAAAGGTCTCTGGGACATGTTAAAAGTTCACCAGCACCTTAAAGAAAAGGCCCAAAAAATCGTCTCTGAGAAGTCTTATCTAGTGTTAAACAGTTGTAACAGACACCTTGTCTGCATGATCATCATCCTGGTTTAGCACACTATATTGCCTTTTACACTTTAAGGGAAAGCTTAAAAGAATACCAATGACTTTTACCATGTAAAGCTTTACCACTTTTACCATGTAAGCAAAAAGTTACTCAAAAAATTAACTTCAAATTGTTTGCATGGTAACTGTTTTAACAACACTCCAAAGTCAAGAAAGAGTCATGTTAAAAATGGGGGGAAAGGAAATATTTATCATGGAACACAGCAGAGCTAAACCAAGTCAGCAGTCGGTCTACAAAGTGTTCATATTAAACAATACCTGTCCTCTGCTACTGCACTAAGCCCCAGAATTCTCTGATCAATCTCTAATCCTTCACAGGAAACACCATTAAATTACTTCACAATTACTTAAATCACCTTCACAATTAGTTAAGTCGAGATACAGGTGAGATTTTCAAGTTAGGTGCTGGGGAAGCAAGGGAACAGCAGTGAAGGAAAGGGATTGTTACAATCAGCTCAGAGGGCAGACAGAAAGAGCAACTTCACCTGCATGACTGCAAGGAAAAAAACCAACTAGCTTGAGTAAGAAATGCAACTGAGCAAGGAAATGAAGGCAAGAGACCTGCTCGGGCTGCAGTTTATGGGAAAGGTACCAAGTACTAATTTTAAACCAAACACTTCTTTCATTTAGGCCTCCCTGTTGCCACTGAATGGCAATGCACTAGGTAGAAATAAGAAATCCCAACCTCATCCCATTCCCCGAGTGTGAACTTCCACCTCTGTGCTAATCCCTCCGTGTGCCAGGCGATAGCCCAGCCACACAGTGAACCAGAGCAGGGGAATGACCCAACTCAGATGCTCCCATGACAAAACACACGTTCAGATGAACAGAATTCCCCGCCGAGTTCACACGTGGCCGTACGACTGCTGGCTCTACACACGGGAGAAGGCAGGAAGGAAGAGCAGCAAGGAGCTGGGTGTGAGAGCACAACTGATGCTTTCCACAGCACTGCTGATTTACAGCAACTACAGCCCAGTCTGGCTCCAGAGCCAGGGGAGGGGAGGGACCAGAGTAAGCGTTAAAAACTTAGGGATATACTTCCACCTCCTATAATCCTTGTCTGTTTCCAAAATACAGGGAAATGCTGCTCTAAAAGGAATGTAATGGGCTCCTGACAAAATCAGTTTACTTATCCCTGTATTTACATTTCCAGAAAAACAGGTAATCAGATTACAATAATCTTGAACACACCAGCATTATTAATTCTTCCTTACACACAAAATGTAACGTACTTGGATGAAATTTATTTATATGGAAGCATGCTATTAACTACTCTGAGACTCCAGATGCCTATGGACATGATCATGGCAATATGAAAGTAGTTTTCCATCACTAGTTTATCTGAGAGAGTAATCAGGTAGCTGTAACAGCTAACACTTTGCCTTTCACCACTAAACAGAAGGAACTGCTGTGAAAATACAGAAACATGAAGTCACTGCCCTGAACAGAATGGCAGTAGGGGAAAAAAAACACAAACCAAACCCCAGTTATTACAAAATTTCTGAATATACACAAGAGCACCTCGATTTCTCACAGAAACAGGGAAGGCACTGGAGGTAAGAAGCCACAGAAGGCAGCATGTGGAAACTGCAAACTCTCCCCAACTCACCTGTGCTTGCTTTTATTTCCATTCCCAGGAGTACACTTCCCCCCTCACCCCCGCTCCGACTGCTCTGTGCTGAGGCTGCCTTTCACCATCTTGTTCTGCAAGGAGGGAAGAGAGCAAGGAAGGAGGGGCTGACGAACCAGCAAGCCAAAAGGAGGAGGAGAAAAGAAAACGAGGGAAAAAAGGAAGACAGGGGGTAGGGAAAGCGAACATACAAAAAGTGAGAGAGAGAAAGAGAAGTCAGTATTGGAACCAGACAGATTTTCCAGACAGAGATTTCCCTGTGACAAAAGCAGGCAATTCCGCACAAGTAAGGAGTTTGGCATACGAAAGCCTGGTTAATTCCAAGAAACACAGAATTTAACACGAAAAGGTAGAATAAGCTGAGAAACATGACTTAAAGTTGTCCCACGGATGGCTTAAGACAATCCAAGATTGCAGTGCCACCAAAAGGTGAGGTATCCCATCCCCTTTACAGCCTCCTTGGTGCTTCAGCATCCTCAGCAGTTCCGCCGCAGCAGCGCTTGCCGCGATGCAGACACACGGCGAGCTGGATTTGCGAGAGGAAGCTAACCCTTCAAAAGCTGATTAGTTTTCAGACAGTGTTTTCCCTGTAATAAGCTGCTATTTTGCAAAAGTAGCACATTCAGGACATGGATGGTTGAAGCATCAATGCTGACAGAAGGAAATGGGAAAGCTCGCTAGGGAGCACAGAGAAAGGCAGAACTAGTCCCTCTGGACTTAGCTTGCTTATGCCTGAAGTGTCAAGTGCAGTTAATGAGGCAAGAAGCACCTTTGCTCTCCAGGAGCCACTTATTATGATGAGGTGTATTTACGGATGTGAGGCATGGTCTGAAAAAGGATAAGAGGCACTATACTGGGGGACTTACTCAGTGTTAGTGGGCTTATAAAGTTAGTTCCTCCACCTATTAACCGCAGCACAGAAGAATGAGGTCTCAGACAGCTACAAATTAGCTACTAATATTAAACTGGTGTTACCTAGCAGCATAGTTTTGAATGGTCTCATCTAAAGTCTTTCTTCCTCTCAATTGCTTATATTCACATAATGCAAAAAAACTGATGCAATTTGTTCTGCAGTCATTCCAGAACAATGGTTTTCAACCCGTCTCGCTACCAGCTGGAACTCCCCTCTCCAACCACCACAATGAAAGGAGCAGGATGATCCTATATTCTGCCCCGCAAAAGGATTTGGAACAAACCAGCAGCGATCAGTGAAACACGGGGCAAGGGCAGAGTCACAGCCGATCAAAGAAAACTCTGCTTGACTTCAAACAAATTATTCACACCTTCACTGGGCAAAAGCCAGCAAACTTTGGTGTCAAAGAAAGGCTGCCGGTGTCGAATTTCCATTTTCAACGCCACGCAGAAAATGATCTGCGGTGGGATAGTTCTGAATAAAATTCTAACTTGTATCGCCTCATTATCAACTTAATTGGCACTCTTCCCCCTCCTGCCCCACAAGATTGCTTTAGAAATCAACGTCCCTGCTCAGTATCTTCTCTGGGAGGCTGGATTCTGTAGAGCAGGTGTTCACCCTCACGGTTTGAGCCCCATCACTGCCAGTACTCCTATACAGCAGCAGAGAAGCAAGCCAGCTACGAAGAGCTTTCACGCTGCGCTGCCCTGCAACGCTTCAGGCACCGGGCAGCCTTCAGAGACGTGACCGTCCTGTTCTCGTTAGCCAAGTGGGGCACAGGGCAGCACTTGGGTAGCTGCCTTCTGCGGCAAGGGGAGCTCACCCTTCCCACTTGTCTTTGGTGGGATGTGCAGGTTTGCGCAGCCCTGACGCACCGCTTTAAGCTTGCTGTACGGTTTCGACTTTATTCCGCAATCGTGCAGAATAATTTCTTTTCTTTTGTACGACGAAAAGTAGGCCAGTTACGGATGACAACTTGAATGCCCCCCGGAATCTTCCGGTGCGTTTTAAATACGTGTGTGTAAACACATCATATTGTGGCAGAACATCCAGAAAGGAACGTGAGACTAATTCTTGTATGTTTACAAAAGACAGATTAGAGATAATCTGCAAAGACAAAAGACCACCAGATGTCAGTCTAATTCTAGGCAGAGAAGAGATCTGCAGACAAGGACTAAATGGTGACTAATCCCTGCTAGAAAGCAACACAATTCCTCCCTATTATGATTTACTTCAGCATAAACCATCCACACTCTCGCACAATTCCTGCTGTATCCGACTGGCCATGAGAATAGCCATTTTTCTGGATACTTCTGAGCATTCTGAACTGGTGGACTGGTGTCCACGGCCTCAGAGAGATGTATCCTCCTTTACGGACTGGGAGGGGTACTCCCAGCACAGTATCACATTGCTTCTATGTACCAGAGTGGTGGTGCTATCTGCTTTGGCTCCCCTTTCCACACAGAGCAACAGCAGCTCAGCTCTTGGCGCTGCTGCGTTGGTGGGCTCCACGGGCAATCCGTTAAGGATGCCCAAACCCTAGGCAGAACTAGCATGCTGAATCCATCCCTAACAACTGAAAATGAGGATGGGTCTTCTGAACAGATACATTGACGGCTGAGCGGCAGGACTCAAGTCTAGTTACTACCACTGAATTAGAACGAGGTGTTTCAGGTTCATCACTACACTGGTTCAATGTCATAGTCTAAATGTTTCCAAAAATTGCTTGAAACTTTTCTATGAGTCATTTTTCTTCCTCCTTGCATCCTCAGTAAATCTGAGGAGAAAAAAACCACTTCCAGTTTCAGTGCAGCACTCAGAAACAGAGAGCAATGTACTGATTCTATCACAGAAGACAGGAAATGAAGCTGGGCTTTCTCAAGAGTCATCAAGGATCTAAAGAACAACTGAACAGATAGAGCAAAAACTTAATTTATCTTCTTAAACTCTCTGTATTCTTCTTATGTTGATGTTTGCCCCCAGAATATACCACAAGCACACATCACAGAAGAATTCATCTAAAAGCATCTCTGACTAGAGATGTTACCCAGGTATAGAATTACTAATCTAAATTTAGATACCAGAAGAGGGCAGCAAAAAACAGGTCTAATCCAGGAGAAGATTCTTACCTTGTGCTTGGGGCACCTCACTGAGAAATTCTCTTCGTTTAGTAAACAATCTGGAGAAGGAAAAGACAGCAATTTATTACTTTCTAAATAAAACCCAAGTTGGATAATACATCAAGTATTAATCTTGCCTCATTCAAAGATCTCTTATAGGAATGCTATCTTATTAGCAGGTTCACCCCTTCCATCCCCTAAATTTTAGCAAATAAGACTGCCAAACACCCCAAGCAACAATGCTGCCTGCGTTACTATGCCAAGTTCAAGCACCCCAGTCCTCTGTATAGAGCAACAATCACAACAGCAGGCATACAAATCCTGTATCCCAACCCCCTTCAGCTATTCCAGCCTTCCTTGCTACAATACAGGGAAGATGGATGAACTCATCCAGTCTGAACAGACAATCCTTCCGTTACACTTCATCGGAAAATCACTGCCTTTGATCCTCACCCCAGGACCCCAACATCAGGGGGAGGAGGGGTGCGTGTCTCTAGGTATGGGTGTATATGATAGTTTGTTTGCAATCCCAAATCCTGGTGATCAATTTGCACTTTGACACTATGTCTGGTAGACAGGTCACTCATGCTGTTTTTGCATCTGCTTCTGACTCATATATGTGAAGCTTCTATGATCTAATAGTTTAATTAATAATTTAAGCTTATTACAGAAAGTGGGGCATCTATATAGAACTGCTTATACAGGAACAAATTAAGCAATACCATCATTTAAAGAGCATTTCTTCAGTGGCACTGCCAGTCTACGTGTTGGTTCTCCTCTCATCCTCCCTCCCAAGACTACACCTCTAAGGGATGCTGAGTCGGCAGCTCCCGGAACCTCAGCGCTCTGCCCATACCAGGAGCAGCACTGGCCAGCTGTCTGTCTTCCAGATACCCCATATTTCACAGCCAAGTGAAAAAGCAGCACTCTCCCAAGAGAATTCATCTGCCTTCCCCAGGCTTCCTGAACTGCAGGGTCACCTCTCAACCTGTACAGACTTCTGACATTTTTCTTTCCAGTTGCCTCACGTGCTGAAGGCAGGCTGACCGGACACCATCACCTCCTCAGTAGGACTGAGCACCACCACCAGCCCAGTGTGACCGACACTGAGACTTCAGCAAGGTGCTTATGACCTCCTGGCTGCTCCAACCTACCCGAACAGATAGCAAGTAAAGCAGCACAATGGTAAATAAAATGTGCTAATTTAAAACGCCTTTAAGTATGTAGCATAACCAGCGCTACCTGCTGTTTCAATCTGCTGGAAGAGTTTAGCAGACAGCAGGGGACTGCAACTAAAGCTTGAGGGAAAAGCTTTCTAGACACCCAAGCTTTGGCAGAGTATCCCTCTGCTACGAAACACTTGTGTTTCAACATGAAAGCCTCTGGCCTGAATCAAAGGGAAACGGCACGCTCAGGGGTACGCTCGGTTACTCGAGAGATTTTAGCAAAGGGGAGCAACCCCCTTCATCCTGCCACAGATAATTTCAAATGCAGTAATGGCAAATAACAGGAAAGAAACAAAATGTTGCCTCATTATAAGGGCAGGAATTGTACACTTAGACTACAGCATGAATTATCACTGCATAATACAGCAATCATCAAAATATACAGAGCAATCCTCAAAAAAACATACACAGTATGTTAGAACAGGATGGAGTTTTCTTCTTTCTTGGAAACTCAACATCAACATAATGAATGCACTTCTCTAGCTGATACATCAGAAAGGAAGATAGCACAAGGATCGAGAAGAACTGTCAGAAACCTCGTACCTCACGCCTAATCTGTGTGCTGAACTCAGTTTCTTACGAAGGCTGGCATTTTTGTTGCCAATATTGCTGGCAGATCCAATTAACAGCGGGTTTTTTGTTTTGTTTTGTTTCTATTAAGGGACAAGTATGAAAAATTTCATCGGCTCAGTGTAGAAAATCAGTTGAATACCAATAAGGCAAAAATTGTTCATCATTACAAAGCTGGCCTGGATTCTGGTTAGCAGTTCCAAGTATTTTATATCACAGATTACAATTCATCATGAAGTCACCAGACACATAACTATGATCAGCTCACTGTGGCAGAAAAGGAAAAAGAACCGAGACTCGCCTTTGTTTGTACAGAATTTTCTCCTTCTGAACTAGTCAGGGAAAACCTAAAACATTTTTAATAGAAGCAATTATTCTACTGTAAGCTTCACACCATCTCACCCTCTGTGTTCTGCCTGTTACTCATCTTTAACGATAGTTGTGAAGACTCGGGATTTCTGTTCTCTGAAAATTTGTTTTTATTTTGCTGCTAGTCTTTTCCTAATTTACAGCCAAAAATCTTTTGTATGTGAAACTGCTCACGGTACGTGTTGTGGGGACGAGTGTGCAGCAACAAGCAGGATCTGGCTCCAGGTGGGAAGGAACAAGCAGAGGGAGAGGATATAAAATTTCAGAAAACAAAGATCCTGTTTCCATGGAGACGTCCCTAGGACTAAGTTATCTTGAGACATCAGAGGCTCTTCATAAATTTGGACAGATGAAAGCCAAACACAGATAATGTTAACCATAGTCGTTTCTATGTAAAAATTACTTAAGTGGCACTACTGATTTTGATTTTTATGCAAACGGCTAAGAGGAGTTCAGCTCCCTTGCACCCTATATTGCCAAAAATTACTTTCTGTGAAAGGAGATTAAAAGGAAGGCTGAATTAGGCTATATAAAAGCATCCATATGTACAAACTGGCAGCTTACGAAGCCACGTGCCTTGCAGAGCGGCCAATTAGCAACGGCGGTGCAAAAACCTGGCTCCTCACCAGGGTGGGATTGGAAACCCAGCATCGGTGCAGAGCCAGAGCCTGGGCCGCCCCGAGAAAATTCCCCCTCCAGACCTTCACCCTAAAATGCACTGCCTTTCGAATGAGGCACAGTGACTGACAGGGTACCGACTCCTAACCCACACCAGCGCGGAGGTAAAACCCACGCTGCAGCTCAGAGGGCAGCTGCCTAGCGGTTCGACACACACTTCATCTCGGTCACTTCCAGGGATGCTGCAGGAACTCAAACACCACATGTTTATGAATTGATATACCCTACAAAACACTCCGGTCGTACATGTCCCAAAGGCCCAAGAGCCCTTGTAAATGCCAGCACAAACTTGTGAGGATTCAGAACAGCTCTGTCCCAGATGCTCAGTAAAGCAAGGTGGCACTACCCTTTTCAGCGGGATGGTCGACTTCACACGAAACTATCACAGAGCTTGAGGAACTTGAGAAAATACCTGCCTGTGATTCACTACAGGAAAGACAGCAGCACTGCATAACCAATAAAAAGGGTTTATAGGCAGCCAGCAGGCTGAGGAAAAAGAAGAGAATGCTGATTTGCTTCTCGAGGAAGCCCACATTTTCTGCTTGGGCATAAATGAAAATCAAGTTCTATTCCATACAGCTTGCTTATTTCTTTTATTCAGATTTATTGGAAGAGTGACTATGGATTAAGACAGCTTGATTACACCCACAGATAAAACCAACTGCAAACGTCTTTTACTGTCATACCATGAGGCTGAAATTTTGAATGCTGAGAATTTACTTCAAGCTGGGCTCTTTTATTTGTTTTGGTTGAAAGCTTCAGCTAAAAGCAGCCGAACAATTTCCTTAGAACTCTTTCTTGGAAAAAAAGTTATTCTGCCCATAGTAAACATCCCAGCAAATATTCTCTGAAAAGCTCCAGCACAGCCTGATTTTCAGTAGGCTCTGAATTTTAACCAAGGCATGCCCTTGCCAGCTTACCACAAAATCAGCAAATATAACTCTTTGAAAGGAGTGGGGATTTTTATTTGCACATCCTCGGGAAAGGCTTCTTAGATTTTTAGCAGCTGGGTCCTTTGAAAATCCCACCAAATATACTTTTGTTTGAGGGTAAGCAGGTCTTTCCCGTAAATGAACCTCTGGCCTCAGATTTAGGCACCTGATCCAAAAGCACTGAAGCTGTCAGGGGACATTTCTAAGGCTTGGGCAGCCTGAAGGCACGTGACCATTTAACAATGCAAAATGGGAAGCACCAGTCCACGCAGCAGCAGAGCAAAAACATTATACCAAGCAAAGCAATCTGGAACTGGAAAAAGAGCAAAAGCTGGCAAAATGGGGGGACCACTGCTAGAAGTTAAGAGCAGAGAGTTGAGGATGAGTGGCAGCAGGTGGGTAAGACTAAATCAGGATGGAGTCAGCCAGAAGACTGGAAACTACTTACTAGTGGGATAGGGCATAGAAGGGTGAAACAGAGAAGACCAAGGGCAATACACAAGAACCAACGAGGACTAGCAGAGTTGTGACAAGGAGCTACATTAGGAGAATCAAACAAAGAAAGAAGCCCAGAAAGGTTAAAACAGAGCTAGGAGAAAGAAAGGAGGGGAAGAAGCCAGAATGACAGATAGAAAACTAGAAAAGTTGGAAAGGAGTAGGGAGAATTGGGTCTTACAAAGAGACCAGAATAAGAAATTTGAGAGAGGAACCTGAGACCAACTACAGAAAGAGGCTGTGGCTGGTGTGATAAGCCAGAGTAGAGAACACAGCAGATGCATATATATATCAGACACAGAAGAGGAAGAAACAGTAATGAAAATGTATAAAGAAACAAAGAGAAGTCTTTGTTCTCACTAATTAATACTCTTGCTGGAGTGAAACCAGAGATTCACCAGTTTTACCAACTCCTCTGCTATTATTTAAATATGTTTGTGAAACTCACAAGTCCAAGTATCTCACTCATCTCCTTGCAGCTCTTGCAATTTATTACTGTCATATTACTCAAAGGAGGGAAATTAGCTTGGAATGGTGCACTCTGACAGATGGCCACATGGCAACGTGAGGTCTCATAACAAAATTAAAAGAAAATGAAGGAAGTGTAGCCTTAAACACAAAAAGCTATTCTAAAAATACTGAAAGGTTGCAAAGTCAAGACAAACGCAAGGAAAAGCCAAATTTAATGTAGCCCACTTCTTCATATTATATGGCAGACATGTTTAATATGGACTAAACAGTATGATCGTATATTAGTTTTTATACAGGGCACTGCCTCTTCTGTGCATGACTCAAAACTGCTCTTGGGAATCAGTCATGATTGTTCAGTGTTTGTCATCCAGAGGATCCTCTCTCATTTGCTGCAGTACAGTTAATGAGGAAGGTATATCTGAAGAAAAAGGACATCATCTTAATTTTGATACCTGTATTTAGAACATAGAGTATGTAGCATTTGCTATCTTGTAATGTAAGAATTCAAATTAAGCCCCCCAAACTATTGGGAACATTCACTATAATTTATTTTGTTTTCTTCATGATACTGAACAGGGCAGGCCACAAACCAGAAACAAATTGCTTAACACACTATGAGCACAAATCTAACTATTCTGTCTCTCAAATGTACTGTAAAAAAGAAAGTTCACTAGTCATGAAGGAGATGAACATCACAGAATATCACAGTTCTACTTTCAGAAGTAAGAGGGAATCATATGCAGTATGTGAAATACAGGATCAGTGAGGACAACATATATTGATGAATGAGTACCCTTTCAACCTACAGACTGAGATAGGGCCTTATGGAAAATGATGTCAGTAAGATACTTTCATAAAAGGCCAAAATTAAACTTATTTCTGGCAATTTTTTTTTTGAGTGGCCTCAGTGATTTTTGCAACCTAAATAATATTTCTTTAACATCTACATTTTCATGTAAAGTCAAGGATTCTCCAACTATACTGTGGTAATAATAGTATTCCAATGCAACATTCACTTCATTAAAACCATTTCTATTAGAATACAATGCACTGCTCCAATAGGGTGGCATTTCACAGGGAGAAGTGTAATGCAGTCATTCAGAAATGAGCACACCTACTTCAAACACTGTAACATTTGAAAAACAGCATAGAATAGGTGGTGAAACAAGTGGGCTGCTGTGGAAGCAGGATAACAAACAGGAAGCCTGCAATTATTTGCCAGTCAAGAGTCACAACCTTGAATCCATACCTGCTCGTTAGCAGGCTAAGTTTTGTATGACAGAAATGAGCTACAGAGGACTGGAAGAGCAGGACATTATTCATTCTGAGCTGGGATTGTTTTACCCAAGAATAAAGTTTATCTCCATTAAAAACTTTCACTATTGTACACAAAACACCAACTCACAACCCCAGGCTGATAGCTGGAGGTAATGCCATCCAAACCAGCAGCTTTTCCAATGATGAAAACTGGACCTACTCAGGAGACTGGCTGAAATGCTTCTGAGGAGGAAGAAGGAATTGTGCTGCAAGTGGTACTGATGAGTCTACAAACACTTTGCACTTGAAATCATTACTATGACTATCCATAGGAGTGCAACCCCGAAACCAGAAACACCTTTTTGGTTACTTGCACCCTTTTAACAAAGTGTTCCTATTTTTTGCAAGAAAAAGACTGGTCAGTTCTCATATTGCAGCCAACTTTCAGTTACTGTAGATGCAGTCCCCAAACCCAGCCCTTTTCTGCACTCTCAGGTAGATTCTTTTCTATTACAAGTTCCACCTTGTCCCAACACATTGCTGCACACTGTTCATCTGATGATGTTTCTCACCATTAATATTACAGTATCTTCATAGTAGGTAGAAAGACTGAGAGGGAATAAATTTGCAGAGTATCTTGGAATTATTTAGTGGTGTGCATATATATATACACACACATGAAATATAGTTAGCATATCATTTGTTCTTACCTGCATCGATGGCACATGGGTAATGGTATCGGAAGGAGCAGCCTTTGTTGTAGCAGCCTAAGGTGGCTCCTGGTTCCTGGCAATGGGAACATTTCTGAAAGGGAAACCGAGAAATGGCAATGAAGACTGCAGTCATCTTTCCAAATATCTGTATTTTCCTAAGAATCTTATAAACCACATGCCAGCACAAATTTCTCAAGTATCACAATGCTAGACTGTATCTTTCCACGCCATACAAATAAAGGCCTTTTAAACAGGCAACATCACAAGGCTCTTTCAAACAAAATTTCCACCTCTGCTAACCAGGCAAGAGACATCAAATGTTCAATCATTCAGAAAGAGCTTGAAATACTTCTCAGATCCATTTCACTGGCCCATGTTTCAGTACCTGACAATGATGTCAGTGTTAAAACTGAAGGAAAGGAGCTTTTTTGAATCTACAGCAGCTTTAAGATGAGAGCATGACAAAGAATGATTTAGAAGACACCATTAGCCTAAAAGAAAATTGGTTACATCATTTTCATTATCACTAGCAGCCCAAGTTGAACATTTTTTAACAGGTGATCAATAAAGGTTTATCATAAAATCATAGAATGGTAGGGGCTGGAAGGGATGTCTGCAGATCATCGAGTCCAACCCCCCTGCCAGAGCAGGCAGGCCACACAGGAATAGATCCAGGTGGGTTTGGAATCACTCCAGAGACGACTCCACAACCTCCCTGGGCAGCCTGTTCCAGGCTCTGTCACTCTCAGTGAAGAAGTTTTTCCTCATGCTGAGGTGGAACTTCCCGTGTTTCACCTTGCTACGATTACCCCTTGTCCTATCACAGGGTACAACTGGAAGGAGACTGGCCCCTTCTCTTTGACACCCACCCTGCAGATATTAGTAAACATTAATAAGATCCCCTCTCAGTTTCCTCTTTTCCAGGCTAAACAGTCCCAAGGCTCTCACAGCCTTTCCTCCTAAGAGAGATGTTCCAGTCCCTTCATCGTCCCCATAGCCTCCGTTGGACTCTCTCTAGCATTCATTCCCCTGTCCCTCTTGAACTGGGGAGACCAGAACTGAACACAATACTCCAGATGTGGTTCTCACTAGAGCAGAGTAGAGGGGCAGGAGAACCTCCCTCGACCTGCTGGCCACACTCTGCTTTATGCACCCCAGGATACCATATCCTTCCAGAAGCTTAACAGAAGGAAGTCCCCACAATCAAGTTCATCTCCCCTGCACTACGGGTGAAGCAGGGACAGGACCAAACATCTTACTGGAGCAAGAGAAGATTCCATCAAGGGAAAATACCTCACCATCACAGAAATGTCACATCTCCAGAAGAAAAGCTTGCAGTGCTACAAGGATGCTCATGCATTTATTTTCAAAGTAGTCAGGACTCATCTGATGACCATGTTCAATCTTCATTACTTAAATCCTATTACCTCAAATGGTCAATGATTTATTTAACCACATTATCAGACAACTATGAATGCATCAGAATGAAAGTCACTCACCCATTTACTTCATCCTGAACGTCTTAAGGAATGACCTAAGGACGTAGGCCTATAGTGCATCTCATTCAGACACCACTTTTATTTCTTGAATGTATACAGTAAATGACTTTCATTAACTAATTATGATTCTGATGAAAGCTGATTTCTGATAGGTTGATTTCTGAAAGCTCTGTTCTGAAAGTTGATTTCTGACATTTTTTCCATCTAAAAAGAGAACGAGCCACATCTGGTACAATCCACTGAAGGCTAAGAGACTACTACTATTTAAAAATTAAACCACACAAGTAGGCTACTGTCAGAAAAAGATAATATGACCTACAATAACTCTTGGGTCATACTTAAGAAAGTAGGCATTTTGGTTTTGTTGATCAAGACAACCAACACCACAAGGAAGCCTCGTAACGCTGGTACAATTTACCCTGAATTCAGGCTATGAGAAGCTGCCTTTGGTCACTGCCTGCACACACGAAGATGACGACACAATCCAAGGACTCTCTTCCTTTTGGAAAAAGCGAGTGTCAGGCTACATGTGCTCCATTAACACTACCAGCAAGCTACATCTGTACAGCACGCAGAACAGATGTGCTCGAACCAGCAGTGCACCTGGCACCGGACAAAAACATCATTTATTTTTTTACCGTACAGGGAGGCTCATATGCCAAGATGGCCACAGCAGCTAGACCACACTTGTTCACATCCCTAATTACCATACACGTTGCAGTGGAGGTCTCCAGAACAGACGTGGCCAAAGATAACAGCCGCAGCAAAGTTCCTCACTCTGCACTGTAAACAGGGTTTTGATTACAATTTTCCCCAAACCACTGAGAATATCTGACAGTTATAGCTCTTTCTACCATTCTACGCTACGCAGAGGTGACTACGGTTTGTATTTAAATGACTGAATTAGGATGAAAGGAAAACTAGCTCCAGCCATAAAGCAGGTGGCCCTCTTCAAATCAAAGCAGATGCAACTAACAGGGAAGCTTGTGAGACGTCAGTTCTCGTGACATCGACAGCGGCAGTCTCGAGTGCTGCCTTCTCCCTCCCGTCACGCCGGAGCACCCTGAGCCTCATCTTCAGCGCTCCCTACTACATCGTGCCTGTCTTCTAAGCAGTGAGTGTATAGCATGACAAACTACTGCAGTATTTATGATGTAAGGATGGCGTCCCCAAGGCCTAGAAAGAGACGAGGCACCCAAACAGCTGCTTTTTGCCTGTCAGAACACAATCGTTACGTTTCCAAAGGTAAATCGAGAAATAAATCTCCATCGATATTTAAACGCACACCCAAGCATATGGACCTCTAGCCAAACTGCAGTGTAATTCAGTCTCTCGTGGGAGTAAAACCAAGTTTCGGGTATAGAAAAGGTCTTCTCTTGGCTATGAAGTCAACCCTAGAAGAATATTATGTACTGGCAGTAGTCCCAGCTTCACCTATGCCAAGAATTCACAAAGTGCAGCTTGAGGAGTTCTGACCCAGAGTTCTTTACCTGGATGCTTTATTCTCGCTTTCAGACGTGACTGACTGAGATTAATTATTCCAACAGGACAGCACCCAAATTGACTATTCTTTTTGAACACAGATATGAATTTCTAGTTTTGCTCCTCAGAGGCATTCTGTCCTCCCCACTCTTATCTTGTCTTTGAAGCACCATCACACTGTTGAAACAGAAGAGGTCATTCTTCCCTGGAACACTGTGTCCTGTACGGAGCAGTCAATAAGAGCGTAAGAACTGCAGCAGCAGAGATTAGTTCTAGTTAAGACCGATTAGGCAGGAAAAGTGGGTAGTCGGGATGCCAAAGCACAAGCATCAAGCTTTCATTTAGCCTTATTTTTAGGCTGCCAGACCAACTAGATTATTATCAAGGTTACCTGCAGCTCCGCCCACAACAGCAACTCCCCAGCGGACTACTATACCATTGACTGCTCAAGGCAGAGATCATCTGCTGCTGCTGGCTCCCCTGCTGCTGAACAAGTCTCCATTCTGGCAGATGCTTCTGCTTTTCACAAGCCACTGACAGTCTAATGGCCCCATTTCTTCTACCTCCTGGGACCCCCGACCATCTGCTTCCAGCAGGGGAAGCTGGGGGAACCACATGCACAATAACTACTCTTTTCTTTCGAGTTCTTCCTTCTTGACACACCGCAGAGTGACTGAACAAAGCAGACACCCTACAACGCTCTACAGTTCTAAAACAGTTTACAAGTATATCACTTAATCTTTGAAAAAAAAAAAGACTACGATCATGTAATGCCACATGGTTTCCAAATATATTCAGGTGTTTCTAGAAAGATGGAAAAAAGTAATTGGAAAATTTCCTGGATGGCCTCAGTCTTCTCTTGCAAGACGTTGCTGCTGTGCCTTAAAGACACATAGTTCCCACTGGTACTTTCTGTGGCTTTGATTAGAACCCTTATATTACATATTTATTTTTCAAAATGAAGAAAAAAGAGGTACGTTACAATTAGAAAACACTCTAAACCCAAAATAAAATCACAGAACTTTGTACAGGAAAATCTGTGAGTTGGGCTTAACGACCACTAATCACTCTCTTTGGTCCATGAGCAAATTTCCCCCCAGACTCCACCATCCTGCAGCCATCCACCAGCAGATGGTAGCAGCCTGCTTGTCACTTGTAAAGGAATTACAGCATTCTTAGCCAGGGAAACAGCACTCAAGCTCTCATGGGAAGAGAAATTCCTTTTGCTCAGTAAGCAGCCTGCTTAACCTTCCCTGCTTGAAAGAGCTGAAGGCTGGTACTTGGAGTGTGCTCCCAGTGGGAGGTGCCAAGGGATAGTAATCATTGCCAAGCATCTAATCAATTCCTGGCTTAAATTACAAAAGGAGAAATAAATTTAAAAATAAATAAATAAATAAAAAGGGGTGGGGGGGTGGGGAGGAGG
>WTSP01005538.1:8328-41770 GCA_025331215.1 Actenoides lindsayi | reverse complement strand
TCTGACCCAATTAAAAAAGAAAACACAAACAAACAAATAAAAATAAATTTAAAAATAAATAAATAAAAAAAAAGGGGTGGGGGGGTGGGGAGGAGGAGAGAGAGAGGAAAGAAGACGACCACACAGTGAAGATTGATTCAGAGGTCCTATCTCCACAATTCATCTCTGGCCACAAGGCACATATATCTCACTTAGAATGGGCTGGAGAGACTGAAAAGTGCCATTTAGAAGAGACACTCCATCCCTTGAACTAAATTATCAATAGTATTAAAGCCAGATACATTGTCTCTACCTCTCCACGCTATTAGCAGCCCATTTCTACCTCGCTACTGTTCATCATTCTCTGTCTACCAAAATGAAGCAACAGCCAGGCTGAAAGCGTGAGGAGTTGGGGGACAGCTACCACAGCAGCAGCAGAGCTGGTCTGATTCCTTCAAAATACTAAACCATCCACTAGCTATGTTTAAGTTGTTTTGTTGAATTTATTCCCCCCCCACCCTGCAATTTGTATGCCTTCATTACTACCAGAATAAACTCTTCTCAGAGCATAATGCTCCAAATGTAATAAATAGTGGTGTGGGGTTTGGACAGCTATTTTTGCCTCCCTCGGTCCTGTACACAGCTCCACAAAGGTGTCATAACGTAAACATGTTCCTGAGCTACCCACCTTCCTCCTCTCAATTAAGCACAAGCTCTCCGGCTTGTGAAGAGTCCCAAGATGCTCAAGTAAAACAAACACCTTAACTTTTTTCTTTGGCTCTACACTGAGAGAGATAATATCTTAATCTAGGAGTACTGGAATCCCACAGTGGAGAGGGTGGGAAGATGGGAGATGCTGGACTAGCCCTTCCAACATATTCTAGGCAGCAGCAGAACAGTTAAAAGCAGAAATTCAGCTTGGAAGCAGAAATCAACTGCTTCTACCTAAAACGAATGTAAGGTATTTTCAGATGACTCCTCCACTATCTTTCTCGTGGAACAATTACCAAAGCAGCTTCAGCAAGGACATTCACAACAGATGTGACTGCATCACAGAAAAATTTTCTACCATCTATAAGCCAAAGAGCCTTTTCTTGCTGATCAGCTGCTTTCAGTTTGCTCACCTGCACCTCACACTTGGGCCTCATTCTAACTCCCTCTCCTCCGAGAACCAATTTTTCCATTGCTCTCCATTTTCTTCCCTTTGCTTTCTAGTTATCTCCTTGGTTTTCCCCTTCTTGCATACCACTATCAAGAATGCATAAACCGAAGAGAAAGAAAGCAACAACTGAGGGTTACTAAAAAAGAAAAGGAAGCAAAAACGAAATGCGTGGCATTAATTGTACAGGTACGAGCCTTCACTCTACATGTTATATGCATTTTTTTTTACACTCTCTCCTTCATCTGTTTAAATTACAAGCTTTTAGGAAAATAATTGCTTCTGTATAATTGCACCGCACAAATGCAGATGTAAGATAATGAGGATTTCAGAGTCAGCTGCAATATTAGGAAGGAGGGCCTTTTGACTATTTCTGATTAAACAGTTGGCAGGCTAGGCAGAGGCTCAGATTTAATATCCAGGCAAAAGGGCAACAGAAGCAGCAGGCAGCCGCATTCTCTTTCCTGGAAAGCAGGATGTGGAGAAACAACTTATTCCAACAAGCTACAAGGAAAACTGAAAAAAAGAAATGTGTACTCTTTGCTATAGGAGAAATGAGTAAGTGATTTTGTAAGACTACTGCAAAAAGGGACTGAGATTAAAAAAAAAGCAAGCAGGGTGGGCAGACATTTTTAGGAAATAGGAGGAAAACAGCACTTTCACTCTGATGTGCAGAACTGCACAATTTAAGTTCTCAGAAAACCAGGCACAAAATATCAAGAAAATGAAGCCCGGAATTAAAAAAAAAAATAAATAAAAAAAATCCCTTGCACTTGCATTATTAAAAGGTATCTCTTGCCAATTATGACATACTCCCGTAGCAAGCAAATCAAGTAGTAATACAGAAAAATAGTCACTGAAGTTAAAATTAGGCAGCTACCCTCAAGTCAAGAAATGGGAGGACAAATTTAGATTCCATGATTTCAGCAAACAGATAAATCAATGATCTGGGAGATGCTCTCCTAATAAAGCTGCATTATGAAACAGTAAAAAGTCAGAACTGCAGTGCTGCACAGGCTGCCGAAGCACAAAGGGAAGCTGCAGCTCAAAATGGATGGCACGGAAAAAAAAAAAACCCCAGAAGACATACAAGAACTGAAAAAATGTCTTTAAAAATGGAAATCCTATTCAAAACATACAAAACTGATTAAAGTACAACAGAAGCACTTTAAATGAAGAACAGAGAATTCTATTCCCCCCAACCGCAAGGAAATAGAGAAAGGAACAAGAAGAGAGAAAAAAAATTGGTTAGTTTTGACAAGGAATGGCTTGACAGCAAAATTTTCTAAGGTCCTACACAGACACGCTATTCAAGTGTACTTAAGAGAGACTCTTGAAGGGGGGGGGTGGTGAAAAATAAGGTGTGAAAACTTGTGAAGTTTGTAAAATTATCCAAGGTAGTCAGATCTCAAACTGATGGTAAAGAGCTGCAGAAACATTTCACAATCCTCGATAACTATATGATAAAATGTGACGAAAATTAATGTTGTTAAGTGCTAAGTGATACACATGGGGAAAATATTTTCATGTATGCAAATACATGATGACAGACTCTAAATTAGCTTTTACTACTCATGGGAAGGTATTAGTAGTCATTCTGCACAGAAATATCACGCAGTACCTGCAACCAAAAAGAAAAAAAAGAAAGAAAAGAAAAGAAAAAAGACAGCCAGAACATAATTAAGTTATTAAAAAAAAAAAGAAATCTATAATAAACCCAAAATCTTCAATACCTCTCTCCATTACTCTTATAGTATTCTGACATCTTAATATTATGTGTGGTTCTGGTCACCCTATTAATAAAGGTGTACAACAGGTCAGGAAAAAACCAGACCAAGAGATTACAGAGATAACTAGGAACGTTAAGAGCTTCCATGTGAGAAAAGACTAAGTATTTTAGCAAAGAGGTAACTGCAGGGGAATTGAGATCTACCAAATCAAATGGTGTGCATAAGGGAACGATTCTCAGCCATTTTCAAGGAGGAAGAGCAAATAACAGGTTTAATCCGCCGTTTCTTTTTTTTCCTTCTCCCCACACAGCACATAATTAAACTATGAAAGTCATTGCCAAAGAACACTGCACTGGCCAAAAGATAAGCGAGCTCAAAACCAGATTAGGCAAATTCATCCAGGATAGGTATGCCACTGCCTGTTAAACACGGTGATGCAAAAGAGACGACTCGAAAGCTGTGACTGCTGAAAAGAGGGAGGAAATTGGCAAGTGACACCCTGCACATGCCTGGCTTATTACACGGCTCTGCAGGTAACTGCTCCTGGCCCTGACAGACCACCACAACAAAACACGCTTTTACACCTGCCTGGAATGGCAATTCTTTCGGAGACCAAGAGATTTGGTTGTGAAATTCCACCATGAACCACAAAAAAAACCCTCATGATTATTAAAAAGAACGTAGGCACCCAGAAATTAATACTGTTAGGTGTTTTTAAGACTCTGCAGTCTTACCTCCATAACAGAAAGGCTGAGCTGAGCAGTAACACTGTACAAAGGGGCTGAAATTTGATCTAAGCGATAAATTCATGTTCACTACTCCATACAAGCTTAAGTGTTTCTTTCACTCAGTGGAGTGATCAAAGGCTTAAATGTGCATGAACATCCTCTAGGAGACGAGACTGGTGAAAAGCTGAGGAAGTCATGGAGGTGGATGAACCCTCCCCACTGCTCAAACAGTGTGAAGAGGAAAAAAAACCAAAACAAAGGACATAAGGATCAAGCATAAGTGAACCAGAATACAAGTTAGATACTTTATGAGTGACCTCATGGTTAACTAAAACGGATTCAGCAAAATTAACAAAAAACTTTAAATGGTAATGGAAAAGCATCTTAATTTAAAATTAAGCAAACTGAGGACACACCTTTGTAGTCATTTCATATTTGAAAAGGAATATTACAATAATACGTAGACTACCAAGTTCAAGAAGGCAAGAAATACATAAATCTTGTTTCCTTTGATGACAAAGGGCCACCCTGAATGAGAGAAACATTTCAGACAACCACTTACATGCACGGGGATTTGAATTTGCTAAAGCATGCAAGTCTAGCAGGAAAAAAAAATTACACAGTTTACGTTATCTTGCCTATTCATTTGGGGAATTAAATGTGCAACAATAAGTGCAATTTAGTCACGAAAAGGTCTGAAAGATAGAAGAGCGGACTTAAAAGAGGAAAAAGAAATTCAAATTTTCAAGCAGCGATTATGTGATAAGGACATACAGAGTTGTGGGAACAGCAGAGTCAGCAAGAGAGGGCATTTACTCCAGTTGGATTTTCTGCCTGTGCTAGATTTCTTTCCCAGCCATCTTGGGTACCGATTAGAGGAAATGTCCCAATACACGGTGCATTTCTATTCAGCACAAGGTCTATCGAGCACAGTGTAACAGCAGCACGCAGTTGCCTTAAAACAAGATCACCAGCATAAAAGGTGTTTGCTAAATTAAATAATTATCAAAAGCTCTCCTCTGTAAAGCAATACCTTTGAATATCAACGACTAGAGTGACATAAAAAAAGGAAAAAATTGACATAAGCAAGAAAACACAATAAACTCAAGGAATCTTTGCATGACGGAGCCGCTTTTTCTTCTACTCAGTAGAAAAAAAGGAGATGATGCTTAGTATTTACTAAAAGGCTCAAATGAAATAAAAGGTCTAGTTCATTAAGGACACAATCACCATGTTATTAGCGGCAGTGGATTCAATAGAAACAAAACCTTTGTAAAGGCTTAAAAATAAGGAAATGCTTTTCATCAAGACAAACTGTAAACGGAAAAGATTTTGATACGCTATTAAATGGATATTAATCTAGCAGGAAAAAGGGTGCAGCACAAGTCCACTCCTGCCAACAACTCAAGACTTGTAGCACCGGACAGAAATCAACAATTCGTCATTATCTGCAGTAATCTGGGCGAGCCCCCCTCACGCACAGAGCCCCCCTGTGCAAGACACTTCAGCGATACAGAACAAAGCGCTGGTGGATGCAGAGGGATGAAACAGGGAAGGTGAGACTGAGCCAGCAGCCTTGGGCAGAGTTCATCCCGGCAGCAGGCTATGCGTATCCAACTGCTCAGCACAAATCCCAGACAAGAAGGGCTTTGAAGAAAAGCGTGACGGAAAACAAAGGTAAACGCGCAGTGTTCTGAAAGCGAGGTGATTCATTTAGGAAATTGTAACATTAGCCGGGAAGCCCTGATTGGAAGTAGATCCTAAGTTCTTGAAACTGAACGAAGAAAAAGAAGCGGGATGAAAGCAGATAAAATAATGATGCATAACTTACATTTGAGGACAAAGAAAGAGGAAATTGGCAGATAAATGCGAAAGAAGTAGGTATCGAAAATAATAGTTCAGAAAATACATTTGCAACAGTGTTCCAAAGGGACTGTTGCTCATTAATAAGAATACGTAATGTCTAAAGAGCCCCTCCTATTGCACAGACAGTATATTCCACTGCAAGTAAGGACAGGTAAAAAAGGTACAATGCTCAGCTTACAGGAAAACAAACAACTCGTCTCTCTAGAAAAGGGTAGGAAGTACAAATACTACTCAATCCTGTTAAAGAGAGAGCGATGAGAAGAACGCAGCTCCTCCAGAAGGCCACTGAAGCAGCAGTTGGCAATAGAACTGCAGTAAGGAGCAGCAAAGTGCACGCAAGTTCCCGAGGTCCCTCCTGGCTGCTGCCACCATCCAGGAAAAGCAGACGAAGATGAGCAAACAACAGCAGGTGAAATGATTTCAAGAGGTGAATGTGCAATGCTCGCGGGAGGAGAAATGCCCAAGAGCCAGTACATGTCTAGTGATAAGCTGTCAAGTAACACAGCAGTGTTACAAAAAAAAAAAAGTTTGAGAAGATACAAGTTCATGAACTGCAGCAATAAATAATCAATCACAGTTGAGAAAAACTAAACACATTAGCAACATACATTGGTGAAATGACCTGAGACACGGAGGAGATTATTCTATGTAAAATAATGTTTGCTGGCCAAAAATCTGAATAGATACAAAGACGAATGTGTTATTTCACTATTCAATAATCACCAGGAAAAAAAACTACAAACCATAATGATACATGTGGCTGTAACGTGCCCATTACAATAATAGCTACTTTTCATGAATTCTAAATTTAATTTATTCAAAAACATCTCGGGTCAGTAGGCTCGCCAGAGACACACAGCACAGAAAAACTTCCTCTAAACTGGTAGCAGCAGCAAATAAAAGCAGTAGAAGCCCAAGGCTGGGTGGCATTCCAGCTGGACATCGCAAAGCAGCTGAGGTAGCGTCAGCAGTTTCCTTAAAGGATGGACTTACTGGTCTTCTCCTTGGGGAAAAAACTTCCTCCATCTAAGGATTAAGGAACTGTGTGGTTCTCCCCAGATCTGAAGGGGGGGAGGGAATACATTACTATCTTTTGGGCTCAAAACGCTGCTGAATTATGGTAAAGGCAGTAATATTATCTACCTATTTGCAAGCCACATCTTCAGTTTTTATAAATCTAGATCAATCTATGCTAAGATAAAAAGGACTGGCATGAGCCATAGACTATTCAAGATAATTCACTGTGCAAAATCAAAGACAAACGTCAATCTTTTTTCACCCGAGGCAGAAATTGAAGGATACAGGCATTTTGTTTTGTTTTCCATTTATTTTACATAGGCACGCACTCTTCTCACTTATTTCTCCATCTTCTGAAGGCTCTAGCCCAAAAGCAGAAGTGTAAGCCAGCAGTAAACTCTTCTTTGTTAGACAGCTTCAGAGACTCAGAATGGAAAATTCTTCTTTTGGCATTACCCTTGAAGCTGTTTGTCCAGAAAACTGAATTTATTGGTAAATATTCAAAACTCCTGTTCCCCAGAAATGCCTCTGCAGATTTCTGCTTAGAGGAATAGTACCATGTGGCATCACTAAAGAACCCATATTCTCCCCAATGATAACGTGTAATGCTTCAAAGGAGGAATAATTAAATTTAAATATAGGAGTTAAGACTGCATTAAAGCCTCGTAAAATAGTTTTATGTACCTATAATGTGGGTATTGGAATTTTTCTAATCTAACCTAAACAATTTCCTAAAATTAACATCTAAAAAAATTTGTTGGTTTTCTAGACAGCATCGGTTACGCACTTTGTCAGCCTTGAAATTTTAGTGATTACATTTAACTTGAAGAGTTATTCCCCCAGAAAACATGTAACAATTAAAGACAGTAATGAGTTTACATACGGTATCAGTACATTCAAGGTAGAATCTTCAGCATTTTAACTTTCTACAAGAAAAGAGAAAGCTAACATCACATGAACACGTAAGAAAACATCATCGTCTTACGTGGACTGGATTCTAAGTGACAAAGGATAAACTTAGCCACCTCCCGTTACACCTACGCAACTAAAGCGTGTAACCTTGTATCAGCCCCCGAATGTTCCAAATAATTAAGAACATCTGAAAATTTAAACAAATAGTGTATTTTCAGTTTTCCAAGCACTCTACAAATTTGTCTTAATGGTCAAAGTAAGTGGCTTTAAAGCCTGCTTTACAGATTAATTAACCAACTCGTCAAAGGCCACGTAGAGAATTTTTGACAGCGCGGGCACAAAGTCTGAAAAGTCCACAGCTCTCAAACCTGAGCTCAAGTACTTGAAGTTGCCTCTCCCTTCCATACTCACCCCTCATTTGTTGTTGTTGGGGTTCCCCCCCCCCTTCAAGTTTCACATTGAGCAGCAGTGTCCTTCAGAGAAAGTCCCCGTTTCAGAGATCCATGCCAGGACAAACTCCTCCTTCTCCCCCTCCCTCAGTAGCAAGCCTTTTATGAAGCTGTACAGTCTCCTTTAATCATCACTACCTTTCTGAAACTTAGCAAGTGTGAGTTCCCAGTAAGAATAAAGGGATTGGAGGTGCAATAAAAGCTGCAATTAGCAGCAGTATAGTGCAAAATACCAACAAAACCATATTTCATGAAATGATAAGCCACGAGAAAAAGATAAACATACAGCAGAGTTAGAATTAAGGGTCCTAAGCATAAATAAAAAGGAAAAATCACTAGCAAGCGAAGGCTGCACAGCCGGTTTTTAACATCAACCTTTAATATTTCTCAAACAGAAGGAAAGCCTAGGGCACAGACAACAATAAGCTGGGTGAGATGAAGCGTAAGAGTATCTATGTTATGAGTGGTTGTGCAAGCAGACCTCAAGAAGAGACACAATCCATTTTTACCAGTGGTAGCTCAGGTGCTGACAACCAGAGCAGCTGCAGCAGGCAGCCCTGCAGTGACTTTGCCACTCACCACAGCCTTTGTCTAGAGCAGGGTTGGTATTCTGCCCTACGTCCTACACCGTTATGCCTACTCCTACCACCAGTCAAGCAAGTCTGAAGGCAACTTAAGTAGATCTACAAAGACACAACCTGAGCACGGCTAGAATGTCTCAAAAGAAGCTGCAGCTATTTCAGTTCTTTAAAGTGGAGGGAAATGACTGCTTTAGGTTACTCCTGCTAGCAAATTAGGCCAGAGGAGGGAGGGAGCATCCAGTCCCTAAGTGCTCCTAAAACAAGGAATAATAATAATCACCATCAAGCCAAAGAAAAAAACCCTACCTTTTCAGATGTCAAGTGCAACCACCCAGTGGTCTAGACGTTTGAGAACCACCTTAGACAAATTTTAAAATGTACTTTGTATTGAACTTACTCGTTTGTGGAATTAGAAAGCTTTTCCAGAAGAGCATTACTATCTGAAGGCTTGGCCTTGACCAAACCACTCACTTCCAGATAATTTTAAAACACCATTTTGTACTTTTACAAGCTGCTGCCCCCTCCTATCCCTAGCTAGGGCATTTTCCTGTATTAACACTTACACTAAGGGTTAAGAAAGCTGGTCCAGACAAAAAAATAAGCTTGACAAAAATGGAAGGGGGACAGGAGGTGAATTTGTTGGCCAGATCAGCTACCTGACTTGGTTCAGTCACAGAGCAGTAGTGCTGCAGAAGGGGAGGTGTCGGGGAGAAGAATGGCTTCTTATCAACCCAGACTTAGCCTAGATGAAATTACCACCATATTTCATCTTACAACAGACTCCTCAGAGGAGCAGAAGTGGTTTAACAAGGGACACTCTTTGCTCTTTTGTACCTTTAACAGCAAAGGAGCCTTGACCTTTTGCTATATTCCTACCTCCCTCTAACCTCACCTTATTCCACTTACTACCTCACCTATTTTACTTCCCCCAGCCCTTACCCTGCACTCATCTTTCCCCTCATTTATCCCACTGTGGCACAAAGCAATTAAGGACCACTATCACAGTATAAATGGGAATTTCATCAAGTCGGGGGGGAGTCCAAATAAAAAGAGTTTTAGTTGTGGCAAGGAGTGGGATAAGCATGAAAACCAGCAATACTGCGAGAGCAACTTGGACCTTCAATGGGCCCTTTGAGGAAGATGATTATTTTTGATAGCTCCCTACATGAGGGGCTAATCCCCAAGCCAGTCTCGGTGCCCCATGTCCAGGCTGTGCTGCTTTGCCCATTTGCTCTGTTTCCTGCTCCCATCTCCCCTCCTGGCTTAACGCTGCAGCAGGAATGAGGGACTAGCATCAGAATTCCTATCCTCATATTCCCTAAATGACTTTGTGCCCACGACTCCAGCTACACACCTTCTCAATGTGGCTCAAGCCACTCACGCTCGTCCATAGCTTTAGCAATACAAGACTGCTGTTAAATGCTAATTGCTTACTAATGAAAACTAATCATCATGCAATTAAACTTTAATCACTAAGCAACTGGCTGAGATCCAAACAATGAAGGTTCATTAATAACTTTTTTCCAAAGTGCTTTATCCACGAAGGCTATCCCATACTTCACACCGAGTCCAGCTAAGTGTATGAAATTGCTTGAAAAAGATTTCCTCTGCCAAGAAATAAAACCTACCCAGAGCACAACGCTGTAAGAGTAGCATAGTTTATGCTAAAAAGGATGGATTTAAGTTTCAGGGAACTCAAACTCCGTTCCTAGTTGCTTCTATAACCTCAGGCAAACATGCAGCAGACAGAACCTCTTATCCAATTCTCATTTCTGTAGAGTAATATTCTTCAAGGCAAAAAAAAAAAAATCTGAGTTTTAATTTTGCTGTAGTTTCTAAAATTATTACATGAATACTCATCATACTTCAGTTTTATTTTTACTCATCTTTCTAAATCGAGGGAAATTAATCTAACCTCTTTCAGAACACAGTTCTCTAATTAAAAAAAAAAAAAAAGATACTGGGGTTATATAACTAGATTTATAATGTGCAGAGACGAAAATTTACTTCTGAAAAAAGTTTTACACCTGCTTTCTGCATTGTATTGAAAAAAACACCCCAAAACCGAACTAAACCAAACAAAAATCCCACAAACAAACAAAAAACCCAACCAAACCTCACATCACCATCAGCAAGCGTCCCGAGTTTTGCCTGCACCATTCCCACCCCAGCCTGGCCCCTGCACAAAGCACTACGCTTACAAAGCTCTTTCTGAACTTGGTTTGTATGGCAGTGTTTAAAGAGCTTTCCTTTAATGATGACTGGTAGAACATTAGTGTACCTGAAGCATTATTGTTGCTTATCCAGTGATCAAAGGATTCAGGATAATGTTTGTTTTAAAAATAAAACGGAGAAACTGTAATTTTTTTTGTATTTAAAAAGTCTTACAAAAGATAGAATTCTAATAATCCATACAATATTACACAACAGAAAGTCCTGCATTCTTACCTCCAGAAATTAACCTCTTATCAAACTGAGCAAGCAAAGAAAGGTTAAGAGGAAATAATTTTTTCAAGATCAGGGAAAACATTTTTACAGTTTGCATTCTTGCCTGGTTGTAATGGAATATATATCATTTTAAATGCAGACATGTGGGGCAGAATAAACTTCTGAAGTTGAGTGCCCTTCAACACTTGTTAGTAGTGTTCTTCTACAGCACAAATGACTACTACCATCTGGAATTAGTCTGAGTTAAAAACAGTTTGTTCAGTTTAAGTTAATAAAACAAAACACAAACAGCACAACACTCTAACCTTTTTGCCAGCACAGCTTAAAAAGTTTCAAGCTAAGATGACACACAAATGGATTGTATTCACTCACTACTGAGAATTTAGCAAGAGTTTGGCACCTCTACAGCAACAGGCAACTTAAATCTTACAAAAGGACTGCGTAAGCTTCTGGATAGCCAGACAAAAAGCTCTAAAGCTGTGTTTAGAAATTTCCTGCACAGAGAAGGCCCCGTTCCCATTTGGAAGACATTCTTCGAAATTGAAGTTACTTAAGTGCATTTTTAAATGAAAATTGTACATAGATTCTGAGGATCCCTGATGCGTTATAGAAAGGCCACAACTGCGGAACGAGCAAGCTCCTTTTTACACACAAGTTTCCAGTGCTTCTGGCTACAACTAATGTAAGTGGTTAAATACCCTATTCTTTCCCAACGCTCTATTGTCAGTAAATCTGTTGTCCCGCTTTCCTCACTCCCCATGCTAGACAAACAGCAAAATACAAACCCACACGCAAGCGCAGGCATGATGCCTGTACTCTGGGATAAACCACAGGCAAAGCAGTCTGCTAGTGAAGATGCACAGAAATTGCTTCCTTGCCTACCATTCATCTTCTCTCTGCCCCCACGCAAAAGATTGATACTGGAGAAGTCCTTCCTCTTTTCCCCAGCGTCATCTTCACGTTTGAGATCTCAACCAACCTCTAGTTCCTTCCATCTCCTATCCATGATCACCAATACCAGTTTTACTAGATTTCTACTTGCAATAAAGCCAAAGCCAGCTTCGTGTCACAAATACAGTTAATAGCTTCCCATCACTCAATATATTGAAATAGATGCATCAGAAATGTAGATGTGGATTCTGCCTGCTCGCCTCTTTGGCACTTGAGGCTTGTGATACCAGTAGACAGAGCTGCTGTGAGCTACCAAGTTGCTGTAGCACTAATCGTTCACACTTCTAGGTGCCTACCAGAGGAAAGCAATGAACTGAGGTACAACAAGGGCCCCTGTGAGGTTCTCATCTCTGTGGTGGCACACTCTTACAGACCAGAAGTCACGGCAGCACAGAGAGTTTCAGTAGCGCAGCAGATGGCAACGCCTTTCTGAGGAAACCAAATCTGAAGTTCATTATTCAGCCTGTCTTTCAGAATTTCTTCTCCACCCATAATTTCATGCTTCCTTATTTTTGTAACACTGTGGAAAAATATTAAAGATGCTGCCATCTCCCGAGTAAAGAAAAAGAATGTTAAACTAACTGCACTAAGGGCCGTCTTCCAGAGAGAAAGAACACATTTCCAGCTCAGGCAAATAAGTAGGTGTTTGGGCACAGGCCCTCAATGAAAACCAAGAACTCAACCACTTTATCAGCAATTGTAGAAGATGGCTGAAGATTGCTGCACTCCTCACTTGAGGGGTTAAAGCATACTAAAAGCTGTTGCCGGAGACAAAAATAAGCAGACCGTGTTCTCAACACACACCTTTTTCAAGCACTGCTAACAAGCAGGTTTTAAAGTCATTACTGGTTTCCCTTTCCCCACAGCAAAAAATTAACAAGCTCCAGTGTCACTTCTTCCTATTCTAGAAATTTCTCCCTCCTACTGCAGATCTGGGTGTAAGAAACGCAGGTTTCCCTCCCCGTGTTTGTCAGGTATGCGATGTTTGAAGCGGCAGATTATTATTTCAGTTGAACCCTGACCTGATGCAGAACTTCAATTGAGGAGATTTTTGGAAGAGAGGGAGTGAGGGGGGAGAGGAAAAAATGTCAGGTTCTGCACGTTTTTCTTCTCTAAATAGAAGGATAATGAATAAAAGGTCAGCATTCATCTCCCAACACTTAGAAAGAGCCGCACCGGGGGCCTAGAACACTTTCAAGCTGCGGCATCACCTGGGCACAATTCTGTGTCAGGGATAACTTGATCTAATGGTTATAATTACCAGTGGAAAGGGCCCTCCCTGTCAGAAGCAGCAAACGCGGTTCAGAGAATAAGCAGATTCGGACAGCTGATCTGGCACAAAGATCCCCCCACCCCAAGCTAGATTTCTGATGGATTAGCTAGCTAAAAAATCAAACCTGCTGTGCAAATGCATCCTCGGTAGATCCAGCACGAGGGAAACGGTGGAAGCAAGCAGCTTGCAAAGAGGATAAAGCGGGATCACCCCTCTTGACAGAAACTCACTCCTAGCCTGGCTTAGGGCTAACGAAGCAGATCTGTGCCAAACAGACACTCGGAATAAACGGAAGCCTTCAGACTCACAGCGTTACTACTCGGGTTTCTGGGCTAGAAACTGTTTTGCCAGAGGTATCCAACCTTCCACAATTTTCTCAGTTCATACTGATTCCCCAGCTTAGGCATTTGATTAGCACACAGTTAGGAACCTTTTAAAAGCAATTACTTTCAGCATGTAGGAGTGATTTCGTTAGGCTTTGATTTTCCAAATCTGAGAATATAAATAGCTTAATCCGCAGTGATCCCTCTAGGCACCTTTCTCTACCCAATTTACATCTAGGGTCCCAAAAGGCAGACGTAAACAAAAGAAAACAAAAGAAAATGGCTCTATGAAAGAAACAGAGTAAACAAAACGCTATAAATAGGCAACCTTTATATCCTCTATGGTACAGATTTCCACAGATGAGATACTGTGAGAGATCCATTAACATAATGGCTCTCTAAGTGGTCAAGAACAACTTTTCTGTGCAGAACCAGAAATCCATGGAGAGTCAGACAAAATTTCAGATTAGTGAGAGAAAGCCCAGAATTTCCTTCCCTTATACTGCAGATCATAGCAGATTTTACCCTTCAACATTGGTTACTCTGAAATTCTCCTGATTGAAACAGAAGGTGATCCTTTTGATAAGAAGCAACACGGATCTTCTTTCCACATATGAAGATTAAAACATTTCTCAAACTGGGAAAGAAAGAGAGACTGATGAGAAAAGAACTAAATTCTTTAGACCTTTTGAAATAGATCTTTAAAAGGTGAGTAAACAAGCTTTCCTTTCACTGTCAGCAGAAACAACAGGTAGGTTTACCTTTGAGGTCAATTCTGACAGGGTGTAGGGGGAACAAAAACAAAAGCAAGAGACTAGAAACAATACCTGTGCCAGGCCAGAGCCTCTGACGTAGAAAAAAAAAGAAGAAAAAGTTTATTAAAAAAAAATTTTCAATGAACAGCATACCACTTCCTAATGAACAACTTGAAAACAATCGTAAAACTATCTTCCCAGATTCTGCAACTCAACCTAACAGAAAGAATGTCCTCTGTATTGTTCTCTTCACTTACAGTTTCTTAAATTGAATTCTGAGAATAAAGACCATCAATTCTTTTCAACATTAAATCTGCTGCCAACTACCAAAGTGACTTTATAATTTTGCCAGTTTCAAAGGTAACCAAGATTTCATCTTGCATGATAATGAGTTTCCCATAAACAGGAAAACAATGAGAAGATAAACAAGGTAGGAAACTGTTTCCTGAAAGGTATTTATAACAAACTGCATGCATCTGTAAATGAAAATAAATAGTTGACATAACTGTAATAAGACAGACTAAAAAAATTCCAAAGAAAGAATATGGATATATTTTCAAACCTGCTGCAAGATTCCTGGCATAAGACAAAGATCTTATCCCAAATCACTTAGAATCTGCTTTACCTAGCCCAAAACCTGGTGCCTGGCCACCTTCAATATTTGACAGCAAGCATTCTATAGGCAACAAGATCACCCAGCACCAGGGAGATGGCATTTTTTCAGTGTAAGATTTCATTAGCCTTAGAATCAGAAATGTCTAACTGCAAGAAGGCCAGTTAGTGCCCTTACTGTGGTGTAACAAGCAGTTTAAGAAAGAAGGACTGACTACTTGGGAGGTAGGTCCATCTGCTGAGGGATCTATTTGAACCTCAAAATACCAAAGATTAAGCCATTCTGCATCTGGTCAGCTATTCCTGTTCTCAGAATCAAGAAGCATTCTAGAGTGGCCAGAGCAAGAGGAACACCTTTTTGCCTTCAAGAAGGGAAGATTCTAGCACTTTGGAAACTGTCTGGATTGCTGCTTAGTTGGTAATTCATTCACATCATTTTCAGTCCAGGGTGTGTGAAATCAGACATTGAGGAAAGCTCAAAGCTGAGAAGAATCTCTTCACAGTTTGAGAAGCCTTTTTAAGATAATACCTTCTCATCTCAAATTCTTCTAGAGTTTTCCTTGAGATTGACCATGGAGCTATTCTCAAAAAAAAAAATAAAAAATGCAGTAAGACACAGACATTTATTCATATAAGGAACAGAAAACATATAGAAAGAAAAACTCTTCACATTCCTTCCTGATTTTAGAAGGCAAACAAGAAGCAGAGGTGTTTGGGGAGAAAAAAGGGGGAAAAAAGCAAAAAAAAAAAAGTGCTTCTGTGTGAGAAAAACCAGGCGAGTTTGTGTGAGAAGAAACAAGAGAGGGCAGATTACTTACGCCACTACCCCTGTATCATGATCCGGTGGTTTATGGCCTTTGACTAGAAGCCTAAGCTTCTCATTATACAACTAGGATGCTGCATAAGCAACAATAATTGATCCAGAACTCTAAAGAAAATATTTCAACTCAGTGGTAGGGATTCAGTTTAAGTTTGGTGCACCTTTGCCCTTTGTGGGTATTACGAACAGTTCGCGTGGCTTTTGAATTATGGCAGTATTTCATTTGAAAAGAATGTGTTACAGGCATGAATTACTCACATCCAGGCTCGTGACCCTTCGTACGCCATAACCCAACGTCTTTCCTTACCCTAGACCAAAGCCAAGGCCTAGATTCCTGTATGCTTGTGGACACATCTGCCTACTCCCTCCTGCTAACAAGCAGCTACATGGCTTGCACGTCTGCTTTGCCGGGACGCTGACAAAACGCGTGTCAGAGGGAACACAAAGGAAATGCACTTGCAAAGGGAGGCAGAGGTAAAGAAAGAGCACACGCAAGAAGCACGGGGAATAAGCTGTCTGAGCCAGAAGGCTATCCTTAGGCAGCAGGGCAAGAGAGTCTAGTTCAACAGAGCCTTGCCACTGCCTGGGGATGGCTTCTGGCAGGTTACACCTCTGAATACCCTGACTGCCCTCTTCATGCTGCACATCACCCTCTCCAAACTGAGGGGGGGGGATATACTGCTTTCAGAGAAGAACACAACACTACAGTTTGCTACAGTAGGATAAAAAGGTTAAGGAAAAAATAACACTAGGAGAAAACCTATTCCATTATTTGTGACAGAGGTGAAAGATGGATAGCCCTTATGGACACAATACAGAAGAGACCAGCATTCTGCTAGGACACCTATTACTGTGTTGGTGTAAGACATAACAAAACCAAGCACACGTGAGAAAATGGTCCCCTGCCTCTCAGAGTCTTATAAGTAGATTAAAACCAGACCCAGACAGAACAGTGGGGAGCACTGAAAGGCTACATACTACTTCTCATACACAAAAAGCAAATATTATTTCTTACAGCCTTTAATATGAAGGATTTGGAAGAAATAATTCTAAGATCAAATGAGACTATGAATCTGAGTGACAGGAAAATCAGGACAAGATGGTGGATGATGTAGATTAAAAGCCACGTTTTGAAGTGAGAGTCCGAGAACTCACCGTGAATTCAAGAACAATTTTTAAGGGTGCAAAAGAACAAGAATCTGGAGCAAAAAGGAAGCTCTACAAGACTTCTGGAAAAAAGTGACTAGGTTACCAAAAGCAACCCAAAAGCATGGTATTCCTGGAAGGGAAGTATAAGCAGAACTTCATTGAATCCCCCACAAAAAGCTGGCAGTAAAGAACAACAGCTTCTGAAAAAAACAGTGGAAAGGAAGGAGGTAATCAAAAGAGGACACAGACAGGAAACAAAGGTGGAACAAGACTTCAAGAGCAGCACAGTTGATAGTGACATATGTAGCTGACAGGGAAAGGAAAACGGAGGACTGGATCTGAACCTGAGCTAGGAAGGGCTCATCATGAACACCGATTATAATTGTAGGAGAGCACAAACGAAGCTGCAGTGGAGGACAAGAGCCCCAGACAATGCACTCAAAGAATTCCGAGGTAAAAAAAGGGAAAGGAAATTAAGAGGTAATTGCAAAGCCAAGAGAGGCCACAGGCATTTTGTACACTTACTGTTAAAAAAGAAAAAAAAATAAAAGAGAGAAACACTGGTGTCTACAGGTACTGTGAGGGAAAAGAAAAGCAAGGAGTTGAGCAAGTGATTAAAGGAAAGCGGTAGATAAAAAGGACACAAGGTTCAAGGGAGATAAGGACGTGTTCTTGTATAGTGCAGTAAGGGCAGATGAAAGGGTTAAGAAAAGAAGGAAAAAAAAAACCCTTCTGTTTTTACAAGATGATTGTAACAGTGGGAAGAAAGTAGTAAAGGGCAGACCAAAGTATTCAGTCAGAAAGTCATCAAGATCCCATGCAGAGAAACAACTGTATGTCAAAGAACATGCAAAACCCATATAAAAATGTTGTGAATCATGGGCTACTGTATGTCAAGCTTGGTTAGAGCCCATCAGCATAGCACGTGTCTGCCAGGCATGCCCCTTGCAGGTACACGAATACAAAAAGAATTGTCCTCCAGCAATCCTAAGTGGTTCAAGAATTTGCAGAGAAGGCATTTGCTATTGGAAGAACAAGGATCATATATCAAAGACACATCCTGAAAACAGGAAAATGGGGGAAAAAAAAAAAAAAAAATCAGGCTGGCCTGATCCAAATTCAAAATACTGGTGAGCTACAAGACGTACAAAAGCACGGCCGCATTGCAAGGAGAACCCAAACAGTGGTGGAGATCCTGAAGGAAACCTTGCAACGATGAAAAACACAAAAAACTCAGCGGTTGCACCAGAACAAGCACGCAGGCACGGCTCGATGAAAACCAAATGAAATTAACTGACTTTGTTTAATGAGAGGCTAGGACAAGAATGCAGGCCAAATCAAGTTAGGGCAAAGAAGCATGTAATTACTGTCAAAGAACAGTGAGTGAAAATGCAGAACAAGCCAGGAATCAAACCTGAAAAGAAAAGCTCCTGCGGAGGAAACAAGCGTGCTGTAACAATACAGAGCAAAGATAAAAACCGGATCCCAGCACTGTTTAGAAAAGGAAGAATCTGAAGGCAACAGGAAAAAGTAGTCTAGTGCCTCTTCCATGGTCTGGCACAGGATGGAAAGCATAATGCAGAAGGTAACCCGAAATAAAGGGATGCAGCATACTGACAATACCAAAGCAAGCCACGCAGCTGTGGTTTTAAGAGCGTCAGCTTCCGTCCCAAGAATAGCAAGTGTCTCCATCCACAACCAGGTGGTTGTGAATCAAGTTCTCCCTTTGTCTCCACTTGACTTTTACAGATTCCTTCTCATTTATTGTATACTCGCACTTTGGAAAAAGTCAATTATCAGTACGATCTGTAGTGAAATTCGTACTGAATTCAGCAATACTAAACCCATCCACCTTTCCCTTCAAGCTTCCAGGCCTCTGTGCAGTTCTACTTTATCCACCTTCTATTGTGAGGACTGCAAATTCTCCCTAGTTGTGTAGTAAGTATTATAGTCACAGGATAACTTCGGTTGGAAGGGACCCTGCTGAAAGCAGGGCCAACTTTGAAACTAGATCCAACTTCCAAGATAAAGTAGGTTGCTTAGAACCATTCCTGGTCACGTTTGTGCATCTCCAAGAACAGATACTCCGCAGCTTCTCTGTCATTCTCTCCCTCAATACAATGTTTGACCACCCCCACTGTGAATTTTTTTGCCCAATGCCGAATTGGAATTTTTTATGTATTTTTTTCTTTGCAGTCGTGCCTTCTGCCACTTGCCTTTTCACTGTATGATTCCAAGAGCCCTAGAGAATATTAAGTATCTAACAGGATAGAATAAGGAGGAGAAAAAAAGATCCCTGCAGCCGTGAGAAAGCCTTTGCATATCTAGAACTTTTAGTAGGTAATGAGCATCCAGCTTTTTGATGCCTGAAGTTAGCCTGATCAGGTGTGGCAGAGATCTAAACAAGGCCGTCAAAAGGACATCACTAGAGATTTATTAAAGATGAAAGATGATCACTGAAGACATGAAGAACAAGAAAAAAAAACGTATCCCAAATGGTATCTGCATTGCAGATGAAAACAAATAATTTTTCATAGGAAGGTTAGGTACTCACCATCTCTCTTGCAATCTCCACAGCTTCCTGCAGCCCATAGAGCCTGCCACAGACCAGGTAGATCCCATTGGCCCAGAGAATACAACCCTCATGGACCCAAAATTCATTGCTGTCAAGAGGTAGTTCAGGAATTTGTAACTCCAGCTCAGTGCCACCTTCCGCAGTGGGCATAGAGGGTTTTGAGTCCAAAGGAGTCTTTTCCCCACCACCGGCACCGTCAGTGGTTGCTTTTTTACAAGAAGCTCCCCTTGAAAGTGACCGAGCGGCTCCGCTACAGTCCTCAGAGCGGTGCCGCCTCTTAAAGCGGGGATGAGCAGCTAGGCTTCTTTGTTCCTTCTGTTGTTGCTGTTCTTCCTCCTCTTCTGTATCTGTCTTGGAACCGTTAGAAGCACTTTTGTGCCGTACCTTGACCTTGCTCTGCATTTCTGTGGCCCTCTTTGGAGGCGGGTTCTTGGGCAAGGTGGCTGCGTAATCCTGGGGGTAGAAAGGACCAAAGAGGTCACCCATGTTACGATAGCTGGCCCATTTGCCACACAGGCAGCAAACCAGATGCCCTAAGACAGAAGACTCTGTTACTACAGGGCCCTGAAGCATGAAAGTTGATGTGGGCAGCACTTTGCTCTCTGCGTTGCTAGGAGGGGGTGTTGAAGACCTCTGTCCTTTCCGACCCCTCACCAATTTGTTCTGCTCCTCTTCCTCCGCATTAATGATTGTGCACACAGCGCCTAATTCACACTTGTTTACCACGTGAATATAAGGGAAAAAGGACTTATTCTTGGAGTCAGTTTTATCTACAGACTGGGTGGCGTATTTGAGCTTGATCTCTGGTTCTTGAGGCTCCACAATGGGAGCAGCCCGTCTCGGCTTCCGCTTCCGTGGTTGTGCTGCAGGTTTTCTCCTCTCCCTCCTCTGTCTCTTCGGCTTTGGCTCCCCACCACCTACCCCTTCTGAAGACTGCGAAGGTACTGGTGGGGGGGGTGGGGGGGGTGCCAGTTGCTGCTGTTGCTGCTGCTGTTGCTTCTTCTGCTTGTTCACGCTCCCAATCGGCCTCCCCTTTTTCTTTCCAGAGGGAAAATATCCTTTTGGAGGGAAACCATCCGGCTTGGGCGAAATGTTTGTCACATCTCCATCTTTTTCCTCGGGCTTTGGATTTGGTTCAGAAGTAAACACACTGGAAGGGGAAATTGTTTTTGAGTCGGAAAAGGTCAGAGTTCCAGCTCCGCTTACAGATCCATCAGCCCTTCCCTGACCAACTGATTTTTGAGAAGGTGGTGGTGCTGCACTGGATCCTGCTCCTTCTTTACCAACACCGGCATTTTCAGTGGCCTCTTTCTTGGTTTTATCATCCTCATTGCTTTGCCACTCTTCGGAAGATCTTGGAAGAGTTATTTCACCTGTTGTATCCTGGCTTGCTGGCCCCACTTGATCGGACATCTCTCCTTTTCTCTTCTCAGCCTCTGGCCCGTGTCCAGCCACATTTCCTCCTTCAGGTCCGCTCTTAAGGGACAGGATGTCATCAAGAGTGACAGTATCTGCACCAGTTTCAGCACTGTTGGTAGAAACGCTTCTCCTAATATTGGGAGATGTAATTTTTTGAACAATAGCTTCCAGTTTTAATCCTCGCCCCTTTCTTGGGGGCAGTATTTTGGTCTTAGCCGGGCTTGTGAGGGAAACAGCAGGGCAATTCCTGTTTTCGGGACTTGGCAGGTCCTTGAAGGAATCTCCCTTTGCGACCGACTTGCCAACATCTTGGCTTTGAGATGAATGGGCGTAGGAGTTGTATGTTTTATCAGCTCCTTCTTTTGCTGAAGTCATCAGTCGCCCTTTATCTTCACTGCCACTGTTCTTCATATCCTGTGGCTGCCTTTTGGTAGGGATAGGAGAGATGAAAGAACGGACTCTCCTCCTCATAATTAATGGATTTTGAGGAGACTGGTCTTCCTGGCCGGGGAGCCTGAGCATGGCATTACTAGGCTTGGGCAAATCTGTAGGCTCCTCTCGGCGATGCCCATCGCTGTCTTGAGGGCAATATCTTTTTTGATTGGCTGCTCCTAGAGGGCCACCGCTTTTGGCAGGAGAAGTTTGCCGAGAGAGGTCCCAACCGGATTCGTGGTGCTGCAACTTCTGGTTGCCATGTTTCAGCTCGGTGCATTTGCTCTGAGTACTGTCACTCCCCATAACACAGCGCCCAGATTCCTGGCTCCCAGTATCATGGTAAGAGCTACCTTGAAGGTACATCATTCCATCCTTATCATTTTTTAAGGGACTCCTCACTCTCTCCAGAAACTGCTGCTGTCTGGGGCTCTTCCTTGCCCCTTCCTGCCTGTGCTGAGCTGCAGCAATCACACCCTGAGCAGTGCTGCTTGCCCAATCTTTGTACTCCTCTTGCTGTTGCTGGTATATCTGTCTCTTGTAATGATACTGGGAATTTAAACTCTGGTTAGGGTCACCAAAAGCATGAGGCCTAGCATTTGCGTGATATGCTGCAGCCAAAGACGGGCCTTCTGAATTCTGAGGGTAAGCAGAATGCAAAGAACCCCTGTTAACTCTTTCAGATAGTGTCAGGTGTGGGTTCATGTGATGCAAATCTGTTCCTGGGCCTCTGCTTCTGCCTGGTGACATCTTCAGCTTATCAGCAAGGTCCTGAAACTGAGATGGTGATTTACCCCTGCTGCTTCCAGTTCTGCCAGGTGCCCGTCTCATCTGTGTCGATCTGCTGTCCTGCTGGGGAATGTAGTCTGGAGCAGCATCGGAGACCGCAGCTCCAGGGCTAGCGTTGCCTCGGAAAGATTCGTGCTTGATGCCAGCAGGATGGCAATGGTCTCCTGTTTTTTTATTATTGAGACTAGCTGAGCTCTTTGACTGTTCAAAATCTTCTTCTTTTATTTGCCCACTGTGAGATTTCATCTTTGTTTCCATGGATACCAAGCCACCAGGGAGTATTACTGACTGGCTCAAGCCAGGGGGAAGACGCTCACTCCTTCCGCTTCTGGCCTCAGGACCCATGTGCCCCATTGGGTGAGGGCCAGGATCCCTGACAAGTTGCCTTAATGGAGATATGTCACAGATCACTGATCTCCTCTCCGAGAGCCCTCCTTCATGGGCAGAAGACTGAGACTCCACATCAAACTTTCTAGCGATAGGGTAATCAGCTAGATTTATCTGCTTCATGTCAGAAGCTGTGCTGCCAGATTTCCTATCCCAGGGTCCCCAGTGAGGGCCTTCCAGGAGAGACCCCATGCTTTTATTTAAGAGGCCCCTATTGGTCAATTCATTGGTTTGACTAATTAAGATATTGGGCCTCATGGCTCCCTCCAAACTCCCAGCCATCCCAGAATGCTCCTGTGCATTCCTAGAATACCTTCTGTCTGGGTGATGGTGGTACCCCTGTAAGACCTCCTGTAGGAGGCTAGGAAACTTCTCATTCCGGCCTTTGCGCTCACTGTGCCCCGGAAAATCCCCTTTTTCTTGACCAGGATACTGTGGAAAGCCGCCAATATTTCTCTGTATACCAGCTGCTATATTATCCTTGTAACTATACCTTAAACTGCCAGGAGATTTAGAAGATTCTGTTCTTGCAGGAAAATTTGGCCCAACAACCGCATGACCCGGCTGGCTGTTCCCCTCTCCATTGTGGTTAGTGTTATCTCCACTCTTGCTCCCTTTACTTCCCCCTTGAGTTTCTGGCTGTGTCCCTGCATGCCCAGCTTCTTTGGCTCCAGAAGCACTAGCTGGTGCCTGAGTGGCTGTGGAAGCATCATCCTGTGCAGGTTTATCTTGTCCACCTGACTTTTCTACTCTTCCTGTCATGGCTTCCCGGGAGACAATCACCCCAACTGCCTTTTCATTCACTTTTGGGGCATTTTCCACAGCCACCACCGCTTCCTTCCCATCAGGGGAGGCCACATCTTCCCTAGCTGCAGGGCTGCTGCTAAGTTTTGATGGCTCACTCTGAGAGCCTTGTGCTGGTGAGGAGTTGGATCTCTCTAAGTTACCCCCTTTGTAAGTGGTGTCTGAGCTGGTGCTCTGGCCACTCAGCTGTCTCACCCTTTCCCCATGATCCTCTGAACTACTGGAACAGACACCATCAAGGGACTCTGCCATGGGAGACTTGAGTTGCTCCTCTGCCTGGGAGGAGCCTTCAGAGTTGGTGCAGCTGTCCGCCTTCTTAGAAGAGGATGACCTTTTGGAACTTTTTTTCTGAGGTGCCAAGGCATCCGAGAGCAGCATGTGCTGGACTGTGTTGGGCAGATTGGCCACTTGGGAACTTAGAGCACTCAGGCTGCTCAGCCCTGGATCTGTGAGCCTTTTTTCCTGCAGTCCTTCCAGCCCAAACCCCTTGAATCCTCCTGCGTGAGCATTGGGGCTTGGCATCATAGATGGTGTAGGACTAAGCTGAGGCATCATCTGCAGGATTCGGTTTCTAGAACCCATGGACATGTTGCCTTGCCCACACTGTAGATTTTCTCCACCTGGCATGAGTGGAGAAGGGGTAGAGCTGCAGCTTGGAGACTGAACCACAGAAGCAGCAGGAGACGGATTCGAGATCGGACTGAAGTTTTGGTGGAACTGCATCGGTGACCTTACAGGAACTTCAGTCTGGCTGTACTGCCCCACTTGACTTTGAAGAGAGAGCTTGGTGGCAGCATTTGAATACTGCATGACGTGCTGCGGCGGGTGCTGTTGCTGCTGCCCCTGCTGCCCGCTTTGGGGCAGCTTAGACTGCTCAAAGCTTTTCATCGGTTGCGTCTGAAAGCTGTAGTTCGACTGGGTCCCGTACGCCTGTGCGTTGGAACCCACAGCGTGGCCTTCGTACTGTGACCCAGAATTCACGTTGTAGCTTCCGTCGTAATTCTGTCCTGACTGGCCAAACCGCTGCGGGGAGGGGAAAGAGGAAGAGGAGGACGACGAAGGTGGCTGATAGTGTTGGCTGAACTGACTCACTCGTAACTGGTACCCAGAAGCAGAGGAAGGCAGTGTGGATGGACGCTGCATCGGCTGCAAGTGTGAGGTGCTAGAGGCAGACTGGCTGGAAGCCTGGGGTAAAGGCTGATGAGACTGATAGATCTGCTGTCTCAGCTGCTGCACCTGCTGCTGCTGGCTAGAAGCCTGCTGCTGATACTGGGTGCTCCCTGGAGAAAAAGGACCAGTATAATCCTGTTGATAGTGGGATACACCCCCAAGGGTCGAATGCTGTGTTTGAAACTGGCCCACGTGTCCCTCGCTCCCGTACTGACTCCCAAAACTACTCCCTTGAGGGGGCCCATAGCTCTGTACTGGTCCAGAAGGCCTGCGCTGAGGTGGCTGCTGCCCTCCTGACGCCACTGGATCTTTGTTGGCAGCCATGTAGTAAAACTCTCCTGCTTCTTTTCTGAAACCTTGGTAGCTCTGATGGCCAGAGCTCTCACCAGGCATCGCTGTAGAGGCTCCTGTTGCTCCACGACGTCCACTGCCAGCACCTCCTCCAAAGCTCTGGAACATCTGGGCCTGCTGGCGGGGGCTGAACTCTTCCAGTCGGGATGAACCGTGCACTTCCTGCGGGTAGCTCTGCTGGTTTCCGTGGTAACTACTTTGCTCCCGAAAGGACTGCATGCTGTTCAGCAGCAGAGCGGCAGCTCGAAAGCCCTCCTAAATGGGGAGAAAAGAGAGGAAAAAAGGTATAGCATCCATATCTCCCAGTCACACCAATACCACTGCTCAATTTCACTGTTTTAATAGCAATTAAAATTTAGTACTTGTCGCCTACTTTCTGGTACATCAACACGTATCCCCTCTCCATGCAACCTTCCAACCTTCTAAGGAATGCAAAAGAAAGAGGAATCTTTCACATTCAAGAAAATACAAGTTGGTAGCCTACTACCTGTTAGAGAGCATTTTCAGCATTAGTATTTCCCCACAGTCATTTACTAACTGGGTCTGCTTAAGCGCCCCTGAAGAAACAAAACAGTATTTTGCAAAGCAAAGAACAATTCTCACTGTCCAACTATTCTTTACGGCTAACACTGAGAGTACTCATGTTTAAAGATGCAACAACAAGAACCCTGCAACAGTCTCAAACCAGGCTTGGATGTACTGCAGGACTGATATCCCAGGCCCGCGTTTCACTCTGGGAAGTATCTCTTACAGAAAACACTCAACACACAACCGATCGAAGCTCAAACCAAGATACTCCAACAAAAAAGATCCACAGGAACCTGTGAAAGAACTGGCTGCAGTGTGCTCAAAGACATCTGCTCCACGCTGTTCCTGACTACTGCAGGGACACTTTTAGGTGAAAACCAAGACAGCAAGACAACAAATGCTATTTCCTGCCCCTCACCCCCCACCCCCCCAATCAGCTTTGTTTTAAAAGATGGAAAGTCAGAATAAGTATACTATTTGAGTACAAGGGTCTACAACTTTATCGCTCAGAACTTTTGTATTACCTTGAATTAAACTTAACTGAAAACATCTGTCAGACAGAAAATGTATTTTGGAACACCATATATGGTTATCTACATTTACATAATTACCACCTAAGTAAGTGCACTTCAGGAAGGTTCTCCTACGTACTTCAATCTCTTATTCAGCGTACGGACCAGAGCTGTAAAATTGTTTGAGGACACTGGTTAGTCCTGCTATAAAAGCCTGACACATCACTAGATGCATCAAGAAGTATGGTAAAGAAATACATGCATATACACTGTCTGTTTTAAGATTATTATTTACAGGAATAAAGAAAATCAATACACAGATGGAAAAAGCATTTCATTTCTGAAACACCTTGTGGACTTCCCTTCCTTAAAACAAACTGGATAAAGCCACCTGGAGAAACTCCTTCCTTTACATAAATGTTAAGACAATGTTCATACTTTGCCAGGAAACAGAACCCTGACTCCTCAGATCAGAAACTTCCTGGAAGACCCGCCTGCATTATGTTTTCTCAGCCACATTTTGTGCTTGCCGTGTGAACCCACTCAGACTTAAAGTCTAGTTTCACACTTAAATGTTTTGTTCAAGTAGATGATCACCAAAGAGTCCCAAGAAAAGAGGCATACAAATGAAGAGATGCAGGCAACGTCTGGCATCGTGCTCTTTCTCCATCTGCCTTTCAAGATTTAATTTCTTATTAATATGTCTGTTACATACAGAAAGCTCTAGCTCTACCACCAGGGTTTTTAAGAAACTTACCCTGATTATATCTGGGTTTCTGCTATCTGTTTGCAAACGCAGGCTACAGACACACACCACCAAAAAAACCCTTCCGCAATGCATGTCCCTACAGTACCTCTCTGCTAACTCAAAGGCATCTTTGTGTTGAAGCCTGGGTTCACGCAGCTTGATGTCCACAAGAATATTAACAAAACATTTACTACAATCAGAAGGGAACTTTCAAATTGTTGAGACTCCAATTCTGTCTCTCCTCTTCTAGGAAGTCAACTTCACTGCTATTTTAATCTTACACACTAATATTTTAAGTGTCCTACTATAAGAAAGGTTTGCTCTTCTGCTGAACTTCCACTTTTTTAGCATTTTAAAGACTACATATATCACACGAATAACACTTCTATGAGAGCCAGCGTGCCAATCTGCCCAGCTTGGGCTTCTTATGGATAAACTCCTCCTTTTTCTGAATTATTCCTTTTGATGTTTCACCCGTTTGAAGCTCCTGCCCTCAAAACTGGGATACTTAATGCGAGCTTCTTTCTCCCTTTTTGGAAGACTCGCTGTTAAAGCAGAAAAAGAGACACACCCCCCACCCAAAAAAACCCCAAAAAACAAACCCAAAACAAGAGGAAAAACAACATACAGAGAAATAGAAGTTATCAAAGTAAAGGTAAGAAACATCTACTGCAACTGGCAGCTTCTCTAGATAAGCAGTCTGGGGCTCTGCAATCAGCAACACACAGTGCTTCAGAGACTGCGTGCAGACCCTGGCACGCACGTGCTTTGCAACCTCTTCTCATGAAAGCAACATTTCCATCCCCACCACAGGCTCGGTCTCTCACAGAATCTCAGACTGATTTTTAAGTATAACTTTAATAAAGCTAATTTTCCATGGCCTGATGAACAAGGTCTCAGGAAGCACCTTTTGCATTACATTGTAGAAAAACTTCTGTGATGTTATTAACTCCTCTACAACAGTACTAACAAAGGCTTGAAAACGGCTAAAATGCATTGACAATGCCAGGAAACATTCTTAAGACTTCCTCACTTAAAAAAAGAATAATTTTAATTACATAATGGGACAGAAACAGCACAAGATGCCATAAAACAGCTTCACTTCAGGAACAGATATCAAGTAAATGCCAACCTGAGGCACAAATTCCTATCCTCCATAATCTCATGCAACCATATAATATTTATTTAGTCCAGAAGCTATGTTCACTAACTCAGAACACAGAGAATGTTTTTCTCCTTCAGTTTATTTTTTTTAATCTCGGATTTGACCCTGACAAATAGATAACAATTTTTCATCAGGAGAACTCAGATTACTGGTGCCCTAAGCAAATGCTTTCTGTTTTCATGCCTCCTGCAGAACAACACTTGTTTTGAATATCTCCCAAGAACCTTAACACAACCAGCAGAATAGCAGCCAAAGAAAAAAAAAAGGCATTTCATTAATAACAAAAGTAAGAAAAGATAGGAGGTGCTTCAATTCATTACATCATTGATAACTTAAGACATACAGCACATCTGCTGTCATGAATGCACCATAAATGCAGGACTATTACAGTGACTATTGTAACAATCTTTCTTAGCAATAACAGTGCTGTAAAGTGCTATGTTCTCAGCAAAACCACTGAGAATGAACAAGCCTTGTTAAAAAAAATACATTCAAACAGATGAAGCCTTCAAAGTCTACCTAGATCCACAGAAAAAAAATAAATATATTTACTTGATTAAACTTTTCCTGGAAGCCTTTAAAAACACTTGCAGCTGATACGTATTCCTTCACCTGCAGGAACTCCAGAGAAGGATACCCCAGCTGCTGACTAGAGACTACAACACAATGGTATAAAACTCTGTTATGGTGTTACACATCCCTAATCCCATCACCAGCAGAAGGGGTCAAGTCCTGCCTCCAAAAAAAGTGTTCCATTAATGGCCACAAATTACACAAATTTACAGCGTTTTCCAAAACACAACCAAAACATCCAAAACCCTTCAGCATCTATTCAAAGAGAGGGTAAGATTCTGGCACAGCTTTCACTACTCCAGTGTCACACTTACACTCTCACTACACGTGCATCCAGCTCTCTCAATAAAGCTGCATGATTCTCCTCAAGTATTGATAGCCTATAGCTGTAGAGCCATCTGAGCATCTCCATCTAGACACTACAGACTACATTCACTAGGATAAGCAGTTGCACTCTGCTCCAACACATGTGTTTTGTCCCTAATAGCCCAGTAATCATAACTTGCCTTCAATCCACTAAGAGCAAAAGAAGCACATTACAAGTTTGTGTGGCTGATAAAAGAAACCTCACTTACGAAATCACTACACATAAATCACTAATAGAAGCACTAGGTCCCATTACCCACATCTCAGACTTATTTGTGAAACATCTGAAGTTATTTCAGGCAGCCTTTCAACCTACCTTCTCCATGTGAATTTAATTTTAAGTACATCTACAATGCAGATTTTGTTCCTCGTTTAATCGTCCGAGACAGCCTTATAGGACTTTGTTAACATAGGAGTTCCTCAAAATGTGGAGCTACTGCATCGTGATCCCACTGTGAGCAAGATTACCAAACGATGGGCAACAGCGTGTAAGTATCTTTCAACAGTTCCTGAATGTGTATGAGACTGCCCCCAACCACTGCTGATTAGCAGGGTTCATCAGTACTGCCGCAACAAGATTACTGTGGGAAATGATCTTCAGTGACATACCGTGCTAGGGTTGGGTTGGGGTTTTTTTAAATCCATATAAATCTTTAGAATTTTTTTGGTCCTGATTATCAAAGATTGGCCAAATACAGGACAGCTGCCCAGATCTTCCCACGTAATACTGATGCCAGTATAGTAACGCATCACTGCAGACAGCCAGCTCAAAACAAGTGAGCTACAACCCAAAATACTGTGGGGATCTGCTTCATTCTTAACGATAAGCCCACAAAGGAGCAAACAAAGCCAGTACCACTTAATTCTGCAGGGTGTAAGCGAGGCCTTTCTGCTTCGTTAAGTTTTCTTTAGGTTTCGGTTGACTACTGCGACCCATCTGCGCGGGGAAGTCTCAGGCAGCAGTCAAATGCAATATATTTTCGGTGATCTGTCAAAGACCTCTCACTTCCTAGAACGCTTATCGGGAAAGAAAATGTAGTTACAGGCAGGTGACAAACAGTAAGATAGCATTTTCCATAGGCAGCAAGTGTACATGAACAAGTGGGGACTTTATAGTGTCCAGGCTTCTAATTAAAAATCCTTATTTTCTAAATGCTGAGCAAATAACAGAGATACACTTACACCTCTGTAGCCACTTCCAGTCACAAGCCATACAAAACGCAAAATTTACCATTTTTGCCCTTCCTCACTGTATCTTCTTAAAGTAGCAGTGCACACCCACAACCAAAAAAAAAACAAAACCCCACCGTGTCAGAACTTGAGTACGAGCAACTCAGTGGCATAGCTTGTAAATTAACAACCCCCAGGATCTGAATTGAGTCCGAGATATAGGAACAGAAAGACGTACTCAGTATGATTTCCATTGTTAAGGCCAAGTTGGTAACCCTGATTTCTGCAGGCCCACAGGTATTACTTGTACACCTGAGCAATGGCTGGCAGCTCGTTTCAGTTTGGGGGGGGGATATTAAAACCTGTCTGCTACTTTTAAGACCAGGCCGATCAGCTATGCCACAAGCAGATCAACTTAAGGATCAAACCCAAGACTGCATGTAACAAAGCACAGATCTAACTTATTTCTTCCACAGTTTGATGATTTTTTAAAAGCAAAGGGAAACTTTCAGCCTTAGGTGTAGTAGGGAAGCAAACCCAGACAGCCAGCACTTCAAAAGGTCATCAGTTTGTCCAAGCGGTAATCCCCACTGCTCACTTTTTTCAACAAGACAGAGTTACCCTGAACTGCAAACACATTTTCTCCATACCTTTCTATAAAGCTGCTTCAGATCCTGCTCCATTAAGAGTTACTTTTGCTTACTACAAATAAACAGAATGATCCAAGACATGGAAAACTCTGATATTGTCTTATTCACCACCGCGCTTCAAGAGAAACCAGCAGGCTAATCTGGCTCTCACCAAGCCATAGTAATGTATTCCATCAAAGCAGTCCTACTATACCACTCAAAGTTCAAACAGCATACAATTAATTTTCACTGAGAGTGCCAGAACCTGTTGAAGCAGATAAACTCGGGTAGATGAAGTATCTTGGAGAGTATATAAAAATTGAAGTTAAAACCAGAATACTTATGTTACCGAAAACTGAATTTTACATTAAAAAGAATAATAAAATCACATCTTAAAAAACTTCCATATGCAGCTATTACACATGCTAAATGTGTAATAAGAAGACATACTATCAACATGTCCTGAAAACCAGTACTGGTATTTGCCTTGACAAAAACCAAACAAACCAAACAAAAACAAACAACAAAACCAAACAAAACACTAAAAAAAAACCCCAACACTAACAAAAACCCAGTATTTTTGTCTTACCCAATAAAAAACTTCATCAAAATGTTCTTCAAATGACTTAAAGCTTGGCCAAGTGGATTGTAACTAGTTTCCATCATCTCACAGAGACACGCTATGCCTTCTTTGTCAAAATGTCTGTACAGCTTTTTACAAAGTCAGTATGTATGAGCTTAAATCCAAACAACTAAGGAAAGCTCTCACAAAATGGGTGAAGAACAGATGAGCGTGGCAGAAGGAACATAGTGAGCTTTGTCAACTGAGAGAGGGGAATGCTCTGGGGATTATTATGCTAGATAAGATCTACTTTCACTTCTTATTTCATGTATTTCCCGAAGTGGCCACAGAAAATTTTCCTAAGCCTGAGTCATTGCATCTTCCTCCCTCACAGGGGAGACATGAACAGACATATCTGGGGTATTCAGCTGCTATAATAAAAGGTATCATGTAAAGAAGACAACAAACAACAATCAGAACTTTGCACGTGGCTATTATTTAACTGTGGATTTCTTCCCCTACCCCAAAAATATTTTTTTCTGAAGTGCTTTTAGAAAACACACAAACACACACACGCATTTGGATAACACCAAACTAAAAATACCCAACCAGAGTTTTTTTGCTTCTGCGAGTCTTCCTTACTCACTGACATGAACACGCCAGTGAGCAGCAAGCCAGATCAGGGAACTGATACAGTCAAGAAACTCTGCCACGGAGAAAAGCCATTTGTGGACAGGCAGATCCCCTCACTGCATCACTGCACAAACATCTGCACCAAAACGGACACAGCAGGAGCTGCTGAAGTGGACTGGCTATTCAAGTGCACTTGAAATCAGAAGTTCGTATTTAAAAGGCTCTTCATCTTTACACGACAGTCAAACAACCCTTCCCACCATCAAAATTAAAGTAACAGTGAACTCTCAGCTCCTCGTTTATTTTCTCCAAGCTGCAAAATCAGCTGATTGCACATCCTAAGCCAATTCACTAGTCCTCCAAAAAGTTTGGCAATTCATTATAGGCCTCTTATAGCAAATTCACCTGTGGCCGTATCTCCAGTGTCTCCAAGCACTCAAACATCACGTCACAGCAAAATCTGTGCAACCATTTCAAGGACAGCTTCTGATCCCATTTTCACCTCCTTGGACATGGGAAACAGGAGGTCCAGCAAAGGCATCACAATTCTCACCAAACACTCACCTTTCAGTTAAAAACTGAAGACGGTGAAAAGAAGAACTATTAATTGCAAGAAAAAAGCAGAAAAGTGTGATCAGGGTTACCAGGTTCTATCTGTCCAAGCTCCCACTTACATTGCAGAAATTAATCCAGTACCAAAAAATATTCCTAACTCTACAGCAGTAAAAAAAAAAAACAACCAACCAACTCTAACACATTATTTGTAATTAACTTTAATAATTTGTTCATACTAAGTAGTAGTCCCTACCTTTAAAGTCTTAAATGCAAATTATGACAAGATGCTAAGATTAATCTTAGGTCATATTTTATATCACCTGTAATATATGTATAGACTACATGGACTAGAGAAGAAAGACAAGCACGTCTTTTTATTCTGTTTTACAATGCCTGGTGCAATAAGCCTGCAATTAAGACTCCTAGGAACTCCTCAAGGCAAATGAAGTAAATTAACACAAAATCTCTATCAGTTACGTGTGAGTATTATTACAATACAGGCTACACACTGTGTACTAGAATCAAATCCATTGATTAGTATAAAACCCTAGTTGAGGATCACACCACCTGGTTACATTATGTGCAGTAATATTAGAATCAGGTAGAAATAGAACCTCGATGCACTTAAACTAAGAAATTCAAAGAATTACTGTCCAATTCCAGAAAACTTGTACTCAAATTTATGTCCTTCAAACTTCTTACAGACAATTTTTGTTCCTTTAAGATAACACAAGGCATTGAGCTACATGCTAAACGTACCACAAGTCGATGGACGAAGCTTCCACTGCATATATTCCATCTCATATCCTAGAGCATATATCCTGAAGAAAGTCAGCAGTTGAAAGCAAAGAGGAGGGATGCTAAATTCAGCACCAGAGAAAACCAGACACCTATATAAATAAAGATTAGTGGAGGATAACATAGATGTTTGCACTCTGAGAATAATTTTTGGAAACAATGGAGTTCAGATTTTGAAGTAAGACAGAGAGAGCTTTAGATGGTCCACTATGAGAATCAGCCCCATCATTCCCTTAAACTTGAGTTCCTGCAGTCATTCATCCTGTATACCAGGGAGAAGAGAAACTAAACCAGAAGACTCCACTTCTTCTTTCTCCAGCCTGCCTCCCCTCAAGAGGAACTTAATAAAGAGGGACAATTAACATAAACCTTACCTGATGGATTATACATAATCACAGAATCGTCAGGCTTGGAAGGGACCTTAAAGATCATCCAGTTCCAATCCCTCTGCCATGGGCAGGGACACCTCCCACTAGAGCAGGTTGCTCAGAGCCCCATCCAGCCTGCTCTTAAAAACTTCCAAG
>WTSP01005537.1:0-12715 GCA_025331215.1 Actenoides lindsayi | reverse complement strand
GAGGGGGGACCTCATTAATGTCTATAAATATGTTAAGGGCGAGTGTAAGGAGGATGGAGCCAGACTCTTCTCAATGTTATCCAATGTTAGGACAAGAGGCAATGGGAGTAAGTTGGAACACAAGAGGTTTAGGGTAAACACAAGGGAAAACTTTTTCACTGTGAGTGTGACAAAGCACTGGAACAGGCTGCTCAGAGAGGTTGAGAAGTCTCTTTCTCTGGAGACGTTCAAAACCTGCCTGGACACGTTCCTGTGTGACTTGGTCTAGGTGATCCTGCTATGGCAGGGGCGTTGGACTAGATGATCTTTCTAGGTCCCTTCCAATCCCTAACATACTATGATTCTATGAACTATGTAATGACATCCTTGAAAGTTTTTGGTGATTCAAATTCATTTTTTCTAAGATAGATGAGATGTATGGCATTGATCCAAATTGTTTTGAAGTAAATGGAAAAATTCCTTTTAATGTCAGTAGGCTGGATCAGGCTCTTGTAGAACAAGGACAAAAAAGAAAGGAAACAGGATAACAATTGAGAGGATTAGTTTGAGTGCCAGTATAAAAATGTACAGCATAAAATACATTTCCAGATATGTATAAATACACTGGAAGTATAATATCTGAAAGTAAGCACAGACCAACAATACCACTGTGCAAGTTTTGCAGTAAGATATGTAGTTAGATATTTCTGAGACACTTGGTTTGAATATTCACTTTTAAAAATAATTGTAAAAATAATTATAATATTTTTTAAAATTACATCGGTCTGAATAATTTTTTCTTCCATTGTTTATTATGTAGATTGGGGTATCACCTAATTGCTTGTCTTTGTTTTCTTCCTTTTCCTTTTTTAAAACCTGTTTTAATTGAATCTTCTTTTTATTTGAGTAGGTTGTACGTCACTTAACTTGAATCACTTGGCCAAGTATTAGATCCCTCTGCAGCCAATAAAGAGATGGGTTTCCACAGGAGAATCATAGAATCATTAAGGTTGGAAAAGACCTCCAAGATCATCAAGTCCAACTGTCTACCCAACATTATCATGACCACTAAACCCTGTTCTGAACTGCCACATCTACATATTTTTTTAATACGTCCATGGGTGGTGACTCCACTACCTCCCTGGGCAGCCTGTTCCAGTGTCTCTCCACTCTTTCAGTATAGAAATCTTTCCTAATGTTTAATCTAAACCTCCCCCTGCCACAACTTAAGCTCATTACCACTTGTCCTAAATATGTAAATATAATATTAATATAATTTTATTAATGGTAATGTATAAATATTACATAACATAAACGTATGACAGAGTGCAATGGGTCATTATGCTTCCTCCCCTGATTTTAGAGAGAACCTGAAAAACTGGAGAACAGAATATTAGTTTTTAGATGCTTAAAATCAGATAACATGAGCCCACTGTAGATACCTTGGTGAAGAGGTATGGTTTTTACATAGCATAATAATATAGTCATCCCTCTTAATTACTGACATAAGTCCATTGCTCATGCATATGGCTTGTCTGCAAAACAAAGTTCTGCCATATATTCCTTCTGTTTCTGATCTTTGAGTATAGATATGTATCATCCATCCACTTTTCAAACTTCTCCCCACACTCACTATTCTTATTGCACTTATATACAAAAGCTTATCTAGTTTCAAACCCATCTTTCTATCACTTTACTGCTAAGCATAGGAAAATTTATTAACTCTGTGTAATATTCTGACGATTTCATGCATTTTTAACTATATGCAAGAAGTTATTCATTCTTGATGTATACTGTATCAGATAACTTTCATTGTATATCATTCTTGAATTGACAAAGTGCATAAATATATTCTTAATGCATTAAGCTCATTTAGCATTTATCCTTTAGCAATGATCAGTCTGCACTTGTAGGGGTTTGAGATTCAGTAAATCAGAACCCACAATTACATTTTGAAAAAATCATTTAAGGCATTAGAACTGCAAAGATTTTGTGATGAATTTCAGAACTGAACTGTTATGACTGTTATAATGAGACACTGGCTGACATTATGAGAGCAGAATAACAAAAAATCTGAATGCTGTCTACATCTCATTCTAGAATATAATTTCTTACAATAGTGGATTTATTTTATTGTACAACGCTATGATCACAAGCTTACTTAAATGGAATCTAACAGCAAACTTACATACTAGGCAAACAACTGCCCACTTTTAAAAAGAAACAAATTAAAGTTATGATTCCAGACAGATTATGGTTTCACAGTAAACAGAGTAAGATAGCTGAGAATCATACTGTCTCCAGAGGCACAATCTCTGTGTGTGTTCTAAGAGGCTAGGGCAAAAGGAAAATCCAGTTACTCCATTATACATCCTGAATCACAATGAAGCACAGTCAATGCTGGCATTCAGGCAGATATTCATGAACCAGTCAGCGTTTTTCTGGTCCCAGTAGCAAACCACCAATATCTTGGAGGGGGATGGGTAGAACATAACACTACATGACACTCTGCAAATATTTCAGAATATTTTGTTTACTTCAACATGTTTCATTTTGAATTTGGTTCTGGTGACTGGTATGAGATTAAGTGCCTTTTTGCCCTCCATTCTATGACACATTCTTCCATGCTTTAGTTTGGTATTTCTACATGAATCAGGCAAGGCAGAGAGGTTGGTCAAAAATAACTTTGTTGATATGATGGAAAAGCCCAGTATAGTCAACCATGATAAAGAAATGTGTACACACTTTGTAACAAAGAACAGAGGCTTACTGAATAGCAGTCTTGCTTTGCTGTGTTTTGCTAAAGAGAACCATTTGATGAATGCTATTTCCATTAGCTAGCACTTTTTTTAATTGTCGGTAGCTCAGCTCAGTACAGTACAATTACCAGCTTTCCTTTCTTTTTGATGTACCCATGAATTCTCAATCCTTGTATGCTAGTTAGTTGTTCAGAGCCAAGGGAACGCCTTTTCTCTTGATTAAACTGGTTTAAAAAGAATTTTGACTTGCTTAATTAGCTTCTCTAGAACTGCTAATAACCACACATCCTCCACTGTGAACCCTGTAATTATTGTGACATTAATTCTCTCCCTGGGATACTTTATTCTTGATGTGATCGTTTCTCTTTTTCAATTGCTAGCTGGTGATTTTACTACTGCAGAGTAATGAGCACCATAAGACATGTCTGACTATAACTCAGGATCTTCAGTGTCCTTCTATATGGTATAAAGATGGTATCGATAAGTGGTAACGGCATGCTAGTAACTTGAGATAAAGCATTGAAATGAATGATAAAAACAAAACAAACCAAACTTCAGAAAAGCTTTTGAAATTATTGTACCACTGTGCAACTGTTTTCATACATCCCTATATCAGCTCATCACTCCATCACGCCCATAACTCAACAAGTTTGCAAAGTGAGGACAGAATGATGAAAGAAAATATTATTTCTTTTACTTTAACAGCCAGAAATAATACAGATTTCTTAAAGAACACACAGCCCGTATAAATCCCTCTACTTCAAGCCATATTGTGCCTTCCAGTTCCAGGAGATCAGTGTAGCTCAGTTTTTCTAGGGCAAGTCAGAGAGACTGCAAGCCTCCTCCATAAGTTCTTTCCTCATACCTGGTGACTAGACAGACCATTTGTATTCCTCTCTGTCAGACACACTACTGTTACCCTGGGAGCAGAGTTGAAAGAAACCCTACACTGTTGAGTATCCTATAAAGATATTCACACTGATGAGAGAGACCTGATTTTTAGACCTACAATATTGAAAAATAGACCATAATGCATTGAAAACTCCAAATCCATTTGTACACACAGAACAGCTTTAGAGAACACCAATTTGAAAATTCCTGAATTGTAACAATAACAGGTAGTAAACAGCAAAATCATCAGCGATATGGGCATTTCTTCTGTCCTGGTTTGAGGTAGAACATAAATTGTTTACAGTCAAGCTATGTATGTCCCATACTGACTTACATATCTGCATGGTATCTGTAAAGCTACTTTTTGGTACTCCATGATCATGGGCATGAGTTTTTTGTTTTCATCTAAGTTTCCATGGGTATCGTTACTCGCTTGATTTATTTCTCAATTCCTTTTATGAGCATACAGCCTTAAAAATAGAGACAATTTGAAAAAAAAACCCACCTCAAATGAGTAAGATAGAACCACCACCAGTCATCTTACTTGATTAATTAATTAATTTACTGATTAATTTAGGTGATAAGTAATGATTCCTAAAAGATGATATTCTCATTAGCTGTTTCACATAAAAAAAGAGTTCTGAATTATCAGGGCTCTGAGGGCACTACCCTCCCCTGCTTGCCTTGCCCAGCCTCCCCAGGGAACTCCTCCAACACTTGCACATGGGCCCAGGAGCCCCATTTCAGCTCTGACTGGGGCTCTCAGCCCTCTACCTCATAGGAGTGATAGTCTCCAGCCCTTTCCCCAGAATGGACCTCAGACACATGCTTGTAGCCATTTGCTTGGCCCCACTCCTGTCCTCTTCTTGTGCTGCTGGATGGGTTATGACATCAGCTTGTCACTTGCCTGCTGTTGACAGACTCCATTACAGCACCTGGGTGTGCCCACCATGCTCAGATCCTGAGGGATGGTGCCTGTTGGTGAGAGCACTGCCAGGCCTGGCATCCCCTCGTCTCACAGCTCCCAGTCCCTGTAGGGAGCAGCTGGCCCTTGCTTCACCCTGACACACATCTGAACAAACACACTCTGAGTGTATATCCCATGTCAGTAGCTCCAGGGTGCACATTTTACTTGTAAATGTTTTCTGAGATTGCACCATACGCTTCTCAGTGTGACAGACAGGTCTTTCCTTTACTGAGGACTTCATGTTAGACTTTGTGATTCTTAATCTCCAGAGACCATTATTTCAATAATCATTATTATTCATTCATCATTTGATAATCTCAAATTTGTACACACAGTACAAGTCATGCAATAGTGTTTTTCCATAAATGACCACAACAAATCTGAATTTGCTTCAGTATTAACTACCACTACTTCTGCGCTACACAGGATGACACTTTTTTCATTTCCTATTGCTAAGTCTTGTTATACAAATTTATATTGCCTGCATCTGACTCGTTAAAATCTAATTTACAGTTTCTGCCTCAAGAGGATAAGAAGTAGTGTCTGTGTGCTCCATTGTATATCCCCGAGAAACAATTCAATTTTGAACTCTGAATTTTTTCATGGTAAATTGGTTGTGTGATAGAAAAATAAACACATTTGTTTCATGAAATGCTGTAGGGGGGCGGGGGGGAAATAAATCATAATTTCTTTCTATACAAATAAACTATAAAGAAACCAGTATCTGTATTAGAAGTTGCCATTTTATATTTTACACAGTAATATCTGGATTTTTTTTTTTACCTTTAACCACTCATTTGTCATCAAATCCATGTAATGAACATCAATTTATGTTAAATAATATCTGATAATTGGAATGATACAAAAGTATAATTTTGATATAGCACTGCAATGGGTGGAAGGAAGGAGGCAACATATAAGCAAAATTCCTGCTCTAAATGAAAGTTCTACAAACTTTGCTTTGATCTTTCCATCCTCTATTCTAAGTACATTTTCATTACACAAATTGCTGTAAAAGCATTTTTTCCTCTTTTATTTCAGTAAGATAGAAGTAATGTCTTACTTCCCCTACAGACTCTACTCTTGAATACCCTTCTGTGAAGACTCAGTTTACAAAACACTGTATCAACTTCCCACTTGACTTCTGCCATTCCAGAAAAGCTGTCTTCACCCTTCACTGACACTAGTTTATCACTAGCTTTTTTAATTTAAGGAATTTCATATTTATATTTATTTACATAGATTCAGTATTTTCACATCCTTTCCCACTTATAAGGCTACCAGTCAAAAGTATCCAAACTGCATAAAATACAGATAGCACAGTCCTACCATGGCAGGATGGATTGCCTAAGGATCTGAGGAAGAAATATAAAAGTTGGGGGTTTTGAGAGTCTTGGAATAGTAAACTTGAAAGATTAGTTTCTTATTTTGTTAGTTGCATTACTATGTTTTTAAGATTGTCTTCTTAAATTATAATTTAAATAATTCTCTAAAGCAGCAGGACCTTCCTTGGTGAAAAACATTCTGGTCTGGTGGCTATGACTGCCTTTGCTTTAGGTGGCTACAGTTCAGAATCTAAGTCAAGAACAAAAGAATCACATAATTCCAGAGAAAAAAAAAGGTCAAAGCTAGAGACCTGAGGCCCAGAGCAAACACTGTGCAAAAGCCATGTGAGTTCAAATACCAGCTGCCCATAAGTACAGAACAGAGTTACAATCAGCTTGAGTCTGGCATTAAGCCAATTACTTCTTGTCATTGACATGCTTCATTGCTACTACGTTGTACCATAAAAAGGTGGTATACATGGGCTTCATAATTACTGGACATCTGGTTTTGGTTTATTCCTTTATATCGTTCTTAAATGTAAATTCAATTATACTCCTTCAGAATAAGCTAATAAATCCATAAGACTCTCCAAGGAGCAAAAGAAAGTGTCTGCTCCGTAAAAATGGGCAGTAAAAAAGAAAAGTCTAGGTGGACACCAGTGACTAGTGGTGTACCAGGGATCAATATCAGGTCAAGTCCTGGTTAACATCTTAATTAATGATCTGGCTGATAGGGCAGACCATAGCCTCAGCAAGTTTTCAGGTAACACCAAACTGCGAGGAGTGGTTGATAGATCAAAGGTTGTGCTGAGAGTCAGGGGGATCTTGAAATGGACTGACAGGAACCAAAAAAAGGAGAAGTGCAAGTCCTGCACCTGGGGAAGAATAACATCATGCACCAAGATATACTGGGGGCTACCCAGGTTGGCAGAAAAGGTCGTCCTGGTGAACACTGGGTTGAACGTGAGCCAGCAAAAGGCCCTTGCTACAAATAAGATGACTAGAGTCCTGGCTACGTTAGGCAAAGTATTTCCTGCAGGTCAAGGGAGGCACTACTTTGTTTTCATTTGTCACTGGTGAGGCCGCATCTGCAATACTGTGTCTACTTTGGGGCTTCTCAGCACAAGAAAGACATAAGCATACCACAGAGTATGTACAAAGTGCCATAGGGATGATGAAGGGACTGGGGCACCTCACAGATGAGGAAAGGCTGACAGAACTGGGACTGTTTAGCCTAGAGAATGCTCAGGGGCATCGTATCAATGTACATAAATACCTGAGGGGACAGAGCCAGGTTCTTTTTGTTTGTTTGGTTGGTTGTTTTTTTATGTAACTTGTTCTATTAAGTCTTGGGAAGATAAAAATCTCACCATCTGTACAACTGTAGCTAGAGCACCATTGATTGGCTGCAGCAAGAGCACTGCTTTTTTCCTGCTGAGTTCTATATAGGTTTGAAGTCAGGAAGGGACATCAACCTCACTATCTCTACAAACAGGCTTATAGATTTGTAGTGGGATGCATTAGTCAAATCAAGTTAAATGGTCACATAGAAACCCTTAGCAACTCTTGCAGAAAGTGATTTCTACTACAGGTTTGCCAAGGTGTGCCATTACACAAAGAAGGTGGTGAAACTGTTAAACAGTTTTGATATTATAAACTATATATGCTAGCAATCTGGTAAATTGATATTCTCATCTACTGGTTAATATTCACTATCAGTTGATATTCAGTTTGTCAGCTGATAATACAAAACACCAAGTTTCACCTACTTACTGATGGACAGTGAAAAAAATTGCCTTTCTTGAAACACGTGAAGCCATATGATTAAATGAATTTGAACAGTTTCTTTAGCTGAAAGCTATTGATAAATCCTGAACTAGTGTAGAATCAGCTACAGTTGGTGGCAATTCTAAGGCTTGTTGTTTGTGCTTTATCATCATCATCATTATTTCCTAGCCTTTGGGCCAAAATGCATTATACATACACAAAACCCGATTGTTTACAACTGATTGTTTCTGACACAGTGCTAACTTATTGATTCCTTTTTCATCTCATAAATGCAAACTTTAAATTGCAATAATTTGATCAAACTCACACAAGTTATAATTAGAAACTACCAAAAATTCACCCAGCAAAATTACAGTAACACAGCATTTTAGTTTAAGACAATAGTATAAAGAAGATCTTCGTAAGAAGATTAGACCATATAAATATGTTTAACTCTTCAGTGCGGTATAGGAAAAGGAGTTTTAACTGAAAATGCTTCAGATATAGCAATTTGAATGATGCATCTGTACCTCTTTCTTGAGGCTTTTAAATGGATGCTTCAGCTGCATCTCTTTATAAAGGTTTATAAATGGAAGATACGCATTTATTCACACAATTTTTCAGGCTACGCATATTTAAAGAAGAATGGGTAACCTTTTAAATGAAATTAGAAACAGAGCACAGCCTTGGTAATAATTAGAAGCATACACATCATAGAAGGGTTTGTCCTTCCTGTTTCTTAATAATGTAGAAAATGTATGAAAGCTAAATAAAATGTGCTCTTGGACCACTTTGGTATAGGGTAGGATTATGAGGCTTTTTTTCAGTCAGTCCTTTTATCAGCCCATATTTGTTACACTTCAGTACTGTCCATGATGATCTCCTCTAAAAATGTTATTCATTTATGCATTTTCTTCTGTCCTCTTTTCATCAAGCATCAAGACAGCAATGGAGATGTATCATTATGCTGCAACTATGATTAAAAAAATGTGAATAATGCCTAAGCTGTAAATTAGCCATCAGTCTGCCAGCTCTGGTCAAGAATGGTCCATCAGTTTCACTACCTAGACACTACTGCAGTGGGCTGCAGCAGGTGAGAGGGTGAAAGGCATCTCCTTTCTCATGTGTGAACAAAGAAACCTCAGTACCCCAGCAGGTGGATGGGAGCAGGTGAAAAAGTAGTTCCAACACTCTGAGTAACCCCCAAATTAGAACTGCCCTGATTTGAGTTAGAACAGAACTAAGTCTCTTTGGTGATTATACTTTTCAGCTTAGTCTCTTCTGAGTAATGGTACTTTCTGAAGTTAATAGCATATTTCTGCAGACAGTGTCTGCTTCTAGCACTGACAACACTTGATGGTTATAGTTACTACCAAGAGTTGGTGTGCAGAACGGCTCTTTCTTATACTTGCCCAACTGATCCAGCCTGTCCAGGTCCCTCTGTAGAACCTCCCTACCCTCAAGCAGATCAACACACCAGCCTAACTTGGTGTCATCTGTAAACTTACCTTTTCTTCCTGTTGGGCCTGTCTCAGGGAAGGCAGGATGAGGTTCCAGTGATCAGTCTCCTCTTGCACTCATGCCCTGGTGATTCTCAACCTACTCAGCTCCTCCCAGAGCTCTGTCACTAAGTGGAGGGGTTCCTCTACTTTGGTGCACCCCCCACAGGTGTGCTCACTGCTGCTGTCCTGTATTGGTGAAAGAGCCAGGCACAGCCTTCAGCCTGACACCCCGGGGGACCGTGTGTTCCCCCTGCTCTGTCTGGGAAGTCATAGCAGGTGCAGAGCTTAGAGAGGCCACTGCTTTCTCCTGAGTGGAAACCATCCATCCCTGGTCAGAGCTGTCAGAACTTCCAGCAACCTTCCTGTGCAACCTTATAAATGAACTGCCACACGAACCACTGCACCACACTCTGTCCGATGTGCCACAGTCTCTTTATCTGCTCTGGTCACTGTGCTCCTCAGGGGCTTCTTTTATGGGCATAGAGGTGGTCGCCATTGCCCTGGCAATGCCCTGGCCTGTCAGCCTCTCCTGGCTCCTGGCCAGTCTCTCCGCTCCATGGACATTTCCCACCAAAGGAAAACCTCAGGAAACCCCTGTACACCGAGATCTACTGCTCTGCTGCTGGCTGAGTCAGCTCTGGCACATCTCCCCTCAGCCAGCAGTCAAGGGAGAATTAATAACATCTGTGATTCATCTAGTGGCTGGCCCAGCCCTAACACTTCACAAGCACTCAGGTGCTTGTTAAGTCTGTGTAAAGGAACCAGAGGGAGTTTAAGAGCTTTGTGTTTGCTGGTAGCTGGATCCAATGACAGTTACGGGTGTCTTCTTGAGGCATTTTATGTAATGGTGGCACATCTCTGGGAGAGCAGAGGTAGGGTTCCTGATGGAGCCTGGCAACCTCCTACATATCTGTCCCAGGCTCCTCGCCGTCGTTCCCCGCGGTGCTCAAGTCTTGCTCCAGGCCCGCGCACCAAGGGCCGCGGTCTCTCGGCGGCGGTTTCCAGGACCAAAGGGCCGCGAAGCGCCTGTTGCCAGGCAACAGGCCACCTTGCATGCGGGGCCAGCTGCTCCGCGGGGCCGTGCGGGCCGAGAGCCCCGAGGCCCGGGCCCGCCGCCCCACTGCCCCGCCGCCCCGCGGCCCCACGGCCTCGTCGCCCCACTGCCCCGCGGCCTCGTCGCCGGCCCCGCCGCTGGCTCCGCCGCTGGCCCCGCCGCTTCGGACTCGGCCAAGGCCCTCACCGTGCCTCCTCCCACTGTGGAGGGCGGCAGCTGCCACCTCCTTCGGGGCTGCCGCGGTAAGCAGCGTGGCACACACATGCGAGTTTACATAGCTCTACAGAAAGATTATTAGGTAATTTGTGGTTTTTTTAATACATTATCTGTATAATTTATGAGCTGCAGAGCTATTATTAACTAAAATCAGAATTAATCATCAACAAACAGCTGAAATCTAGTTATCACAGTGATGAGTGAATAGTAGTGGGTTTTTTATGTATGGCACGGTTTTCTTAGTTTAGTTATGTAAAAAATATATTTTGTTAAATTGCTTTACTGCATTTTTAGATTTTTTTTTTCGTTGATCATTTACATTTATATATTGGGATAATTTAAAAGTAAAAACAGGTCTTGAAGTAGAAAGTCAGTGTTTTAGTTTCATCAATGACAACAGAAATACTTCCTCTTTGATGTTCTTTTTCCAGATGAATTTGTTATATTTAACCCAAGTTAACAAGATTTTTGGATGCCATGAACTAATGTTTTGGCAAATATATTTTCATAAGGGAAAAAAAAATGAACCCATCAGCTTAGCATATGTAGATGTTTGTCACCATGCCAGGTTAAGCTAGAGGACTATCGAAGACATCAGTTTCACGTACACAGAACAAGTGCTTTGATCATGGAAAAACCATAACCTAAGCCACTTTGATCCCACAACACACTACTCCCAAGAATGGATTCAATAAACATTCTCAGTTCCCCCAGCACAGTGGAAAAAGCATAAAAAGTCTGAGGGCAGGTGTATATTGTTGTGTGTTATAACCATAAAAACATAGTTTAACTGAACTACATAGAAATACACTTCTTATGTATAGTCAGATGATAAGCAAGGACCTAGTTGCTTATCATGAAGCAACGGGCTAGTAAACCAGACATCTAAGGATCTATTTGCCAGGGGGTTTAAGGGGAGACCTTTTCTTTTCCTTACAGATACTGGCAGGAGGAGGGCGAAAGAACTACCTCCTTAAGTTTTTATCTTTAAGAGTTTCAGAATTGAACAGAGAATTACTGGAGCTCAGTAGCTGTACATTATCTATACACATATGTTTTGGTTTTTTTTCTTAAAGCTTCATCAGGGTAGAAGAAAAAGAAAAAAGCTAATAAAAGTAATGACATTTATTTAGCATCCCTTTCTATTTGAAGTTCCTCCTTATAGTAAGGAATGGCTGAAATGGAAGCAAAATATCCACAGTGAGTCGTATTTAAGGTTTGAGGTTGGTATTGAATCAGATATTTTATAATGTCAGAATCTTATCAGCAGTTCTCATAGTGGTTACTGATGACAAAGTAGCACCCAGGAACTCAGAGTGATATTGGGAACTCATTTTATTAGAATCTGTACAAACACATAATAAAAGAGACTCCCTGCCCCAAGCTATTCGTAGTATAAATAGGCAGATGGAATATGTGCAAAATGTAGTAAGATAAAATAAAAGGTAAAAGAAATTAAATAATTCCCAAAGACTACACAATATACTATTATGAAGCAGGAAACAGTACCTAAATTCTGATCCACTGTCCATCTAGACCTCTTGTGGCACAGATTTCAGTAGATTATTATCCTATATAAAGTTCTCTTTCAGAGCTCGGCTGCATTTGACTGAGAACTGAAACACAGAATCTAAAGATTTACCTGTTTTATTCCTTAGGAGTGTACAAAGCCTCATGTGGGACAAAAGCTGTTTATCACAGCACAGGGAAGAGAAAGGTGGGTGGCAGGTATCAAAATTTGCATCATAGACAACAAGCTGCAAAGATTACTTACTTAGGGTTGTGCTGTATCTGAATGTAATGATGAAACGTGTTACCTCCCCTGACAAAGGAGGTGTTTTCCTGTGTTTTTACCACTCATCTTGTGTAAAAGAAGCAACATTTCAGAGCTAAAGGACTGATGTCAAACATGAGCACCCATATTTTTTAGGTGACACAAGAAAATATATCATTATGATCTGTATTTTAACCTAGTTTATACTTAAGACCATACTTACAACTAAGTATACCTCATTTTTGTATGGCAATTTTCTTACCAGTTCTTTTTATTTTCCTTTCCCTTAAGTTACTGGGGGAAGGAGGTGTTCTGGTTCTCTGTGATTTTCTTGTTCTCTTTTAAAGGTTACATTTTTTTGAATCTTGAAAAGCTTTTGGTTTTCTCCTCTCCCTCCCCCGCCGCGCCCCCCGCCCTCCACCCCCCCCCCCACGCCGCTTGCCTCACCGCGTTGCACATGTGCAGACCGTGGTTCTTCTCT
>WTSP01005536.1:0-18184 GCA_025331215.1 Actenoides lindsayi | reverse complement strand
TTTCAGAAGATTAACTACATTGATTGAAGTTTCCCTTCTGCTCCATAGGTGCGATCGCTGTTAAACCGTGATTTGCACGAACGCTTTAATGGCAGCTCGTTCGTGCGGGGGGGGGTGCGGCGGCCGCGGGGCGGTTAAATTTCCCTCCCAGCCCGGGGTGTGGGGTGTCGAGTGTGGTTCCTGCACAGACACACACCTCCGGCTGCTTTTCTGCTCTGAAATTAACTTAACGTGGGTACTTCAAATGAAGGATTTAAGTTTCCTATGGCCCGTAATCCGTGTTTTTAATCTAATGCTATTTTATTGTCATTGCTGGTTTATTGTTCCTTTACCGCAGCGATGGAAGCGAGTCTCATCGTGATGTCCAAGCAGCGAGAGGAGGTGGTACACGGGGTCCCGACAGAGGTGGTGTGCACGGCGTTCTCCAACTCGGTCCTCGTGGTAGTCACGCAGTACGGCAAGATGGGGACAATTGTCTACGTGGATCCCAACACAGTCGGTGACAACGTGGGCAGGCCCTCGCTCACCACAAAGGTGCTGCTGGGCAAGGATGAGGTGAGAGCAGATGCACAGTGCACAGGCAGCGAGGATAAGGGGGAAATGTGGTAGGTGGGGCTGTGCAAGTTGCCCAGGAGTTGATGAATCACAGCAGTTGTTAAGCAGTGTTTGCACAGCGGTAAGATTAATTTTAAAATCTCGTCTGAGGAAAGAGGGGATCATCCGAAAAGTATGCGCGCTCGTCTGCTCTTTGACATAACAAAAGTTCAATTAACTGTGCGTGGTTTGGGGATCTGTTATTCTGTGTCCTGCAGGATATGGATTGCTACGCCGTGTTTATGGAAGGTTTGATAAAGCTCCTGTTGATTCAAGGGCTGCAAGACATGCAGCCTTTGATAACCTTTTTTCAGTTTCTATTCCAGTGAGTTTGTTTTCCTTTTCAGGTCCTTTTTCTCACCCTCCCCCCCCCCCAGTCTATGCCAGCCCCATAGTGGACTTCAGTTGCCCTCTCCCAAGTGCGCTTGCCAGCACCTTCCCTTGATAAAGTTTAATTTGTTTTGCTTCAGCAAAATGAGTTTTTATCGACCGTCTCACAAAGCTGGAGAGAAAGCAGAAGAAAATGTATTTCGCAAAGCGTCAACTAGTTGGGCATTAAAACAGAAAGTACAGAGCTACAAGATTATGAGGCTTTCCATCAGGGTTGGAGCTATCAAGTATTGCTTGCTAACCTTAACTAGAAAAACTCCACCAGCACAAGTTCCTGATTCTATCTGCAGCTTCCCCTTATGGAGTTCTCTTTCTTCAGCATTAGCCTTCCTTCTCTGGATGGGAGATGCTTGGCTTTCCCTGGCATGGTGGCTTCTAATTCTGACACCTCCACCCCCAAGTTGGTTTTGTGTTTTGTTTGGAAATGGGAAGTGCCTTTGTTTACTTGTTACGTAGTATTTTAAAATAATGTTATCAACTTAATTGATCTAAACTTTAAGAAAAGGCACTTGCTGCATTCCTGCTCTTTACCATTAACATCCCTGTGTTGATGGTGCGCACTTCCAAACCACACTGGTAGCTAAAAAGCAAACTTATCCTTCTGATAAACGCGTAACTGTGGGTGTAAATCAAACCTAGACAAGCTGGATGTTGTTGTCAAAGAAACCTCATTAAGATCATATCCCTTTTCTTCCCTCCTTCAGCTCTACTGCTTATTTCTGTTTTTCATTACTCTGTTAAAATCAAAACCAATATGTCTTTTGCACATCGTGTGCCAAGGCTGTGTATATAACACCATTTTGGGGTCTCTAGGAATTGGAGAAATAACAGACTTCTTTTCCCAGAGCATGTCAGCAGAACATACCTTCTTCAGCGATAAGTTTTTAAAGGAAAATGTTCTTGGAGACTTCTTCAGAAATCTGGCTGTGATGGGAACGGAGGCATTTTGATCCATGCCTTTCATAGGCGATTCAAGTGCCTCTCCAGTTGGGTTGTTTCAGGGTGACTTGGGTGGCTGTCCTTCATGGGTCCACACTCTTCCCTTTTAAGCTGGCTCAGAAAGTGCTTTCTAAAGTTCCCTGCACCATGGCTTTGCTGACCAGCCAAAGCGCGTGTCTGTTCCCAGCCACGCTGGCACTGCTGAGCAGACTGCACGCTCAGTCCGAGTCCAGTATCGGCAGGTTCTCAATGTTCTCCTGCCATTGCAGGACCCTCCAGACTGGTGTGGGAGGGTTCTCCCAGCTGTAAGAGTGCACATCTATATGCCTTTGCTTTTCAGCCCCTTGTTCATGTTTGTGCCAAAAACCTGGTGGCGTTCGTCTCTCAGGAAGCCGGGAACAAACCTGTGCTTCTCGCCATGGCCTTAAAGGACAAGACCGTGGAAGGAATACAGGCTCTACGGGAAGTGATCCGAAGTTGCCAAGTGTGGTGAAGTTGTGCCATCTGGATTCAAGGAAATGATCTTGAGTCCGTGACTCATCACCGCTTATTTAAAAGGACAAGAAGTGAAAATGATGGAATGTCTTTGTGCTGGTTTTGGACGTACTGAGGAATTTCATGATTTTTTTTTTTTTTCTCTACTGTGTAGAACATTTGTGGGTTTTGTTACCATGACAGGTTTGCAGTCCACGTAGTCAGGGATGAGACGAGAACAATCGTCTCAACATACAAGAGAAGGAGTATTTTTATCGCGTTGGGTGGGATGTATTTTTGGGAAGCGGCACAGCTCTGCGTGTGAGTCCTGAGGAGCGGCGGGTGCCAAGCTGCGTAGCTACGCTGTACCGCAAAGGGGCAACACCCAGTGCAGAGTGAATAAAAGAAACATTGATGAATCTAATTTTACCTGGTTTTTTTTTGCTCCGTGAAAATCACTTCCACTGAAATACAAGCCTGGGTAACGAATCAACAGCACTTGCATAATAGGAAAGATTTTCTTGCCTGTTTTTTAAGGAAATGAGTTCTATATGACTGCTTTTGTCCTTACGTCAGTCCCGTTCCTGATGTAGTCTGAATCCATTTTCCACTTTCCCTCCAGTTTTAGAGAGGCAGATAATTACACTCTGCAAATTTCATGAAAGCTAATGTCAGAGTGTGAGACAGGAACCCAAATCAGTGGTGAGAAAAAGACGGATTCTAACAGCTGCTTATGCATTACATGGTACTAGCACATCGCAGAGGCAGCACATACATAGCTTGAACCACCTGCACTGATCTGTCCCTCTTCTAAAACATCTGTTGTAGGAGATGTGGGGACAGAAGGGTCTGGGGGGGTTACACAGGAATGTTTCTGCTGAGTCATTGATGTCTGTGTTAGAGGAAGTCATGTAGGAGTTGATGCAACGCTTACTAGCCAAACTCACCAGTTGCTTGCTAAGCACATTTGGTTTTACCTCTTCTTGTAACAAATAACACCAAGTAGTAAATTTTTAAGTGAGCTGTTGCACTCTTGTTATTTAATGAACTAGACTGAGCAGACAGAGGCCAGATCTTGGGCTCTGGGCAGGGAAGACTTGTGCTAAGACCCACTGATACCAGCAGTATCAGCACAGACCCAGTGCCAGTCCCACATATATCCAGCTGCTGGGTCATTTCTGTTGCTAAAAAAAATCCCCTAAAAGTAGAAAAGCAGAAAATGCATTTCGAAAGGGCTCTTTTCTCTGAAGTAAGGGTTATTTACAGTATACAAGGGTTTATGAGAAATGAAACTTCTTTTGAAAGTACATCCAAACACTGCAGGCTTGTAGCTGCCCTTAACAAGAAATTTCATCTAAAAATAATTTTCTGACAGAACTCCAACAAATTTTCCCTCTTACACACTTTTTGGTTTTGTCTCGGAGAACTGAGAGGGGTGTGTGGAATTCGTTAGTGTTGATCCTGGTTTGTTAGTAGCGATTCTTTCCCGACACAAAATCCACTGTATTTTCCAAATCCTGGTGCTCTTACGGTGTCTGTAGCTACAGCAACTTGTGGAAACCATAAAATAATTAGCAAATTGAATGTAAATCAAGTTGGTACGGTGACATACTGCTGCTGCGCCCTGAAGACCTGAGTGTTGCTCCCTAAAAGCCGACCATGAGTTAATCACCTTAATTTCCTGGTTCTGTGTGTGTCACCAGCTCTGCACAGGGTGGTGGGTAAAGAAAGGATGTGGAGACCTCTCCTATCTGATGCTCAGAGCCAGGACAGGGCTTATCTTCCTGCATTTCCACAGCCACTAAATTAGACCAAGAGCAATCGGTCCTTCAACTTTGCTCCTCTCTGCTCTGCAGTAAAACAGAGGGGAGGCCTGCCCCAAAACGTAGGCACAAGTCTGAGGTGCCACCAGCTGCCTTTTAGTCACCGCTGTCTTCCAAGTAAGGATTAATTGCCAACTGTGGGAAAAGCTGCCTGTGCCACCCAGGCAGAGCTCTCGCCCATGGCCACGGGACGTCTGCCGGGCCGGGGACAGCGTCACCATGCTGCGCTCTGGCTTTCCATCCGTGTTTGCTTTCCGGGCGTGGGTGCTGAGCGCGGCAGACTGGACAGGTAAGTTCGGTGGCTTTTCCGAGGAGGTGAAGCTCGACCTGCTGCTCCAGCTCCCACGGGGCCCGGGGTGCAGTGAGGCTGAGCTGGGAGCTGGCAGGGCCTGCTGCCAGCGGGCAGGGCAGGGCTGGGAGGGTGCCTGGAGGAGGAGTCTCTTGCGGGTGCAGGTGAAGGAGGGTGCAGGGGATATGGAGGCAGGTTCATGGCAGCCAGACCTGCTCCCGGAGATGTCCCGCAGGGTGAGTGGGGCTCGGGGGGGTGTGTGGCAATGGGGGCACCCACCCACAGAGCAGAGGTTGTCCCAGCTATCGGTCCTGAGCACCTGTGGGAGGGTAGAGGCTGCTACAAGAGCCCTGTGCGTGTGTCACCCACTGCTCCAGACTCCAGGATTTAGGGAGGGCTTGATGCTGCCCTGCCTTAATTTATGGTATGTGCTGTAGGGCCTTCTTCCTGGGTGGCCTGTGGGTAGTGTGGAGAGGCTGGGCGAGTAAATAACCCCCATGCCCTGGCTTTATCTGAAATCAATTGGGAGGAAAGGCAGGTTCTGCACTGCTGGCTCTGAGTCTGGATGCTCCCATCCCCAGGATGGGGGTCAGGGGTCTCTCCCCCCTTGCTGGGGCACACGGCCAGCACCACAGAGGCACTGCTGGGGAGCTGCAAGGGCTCACCTTTCCTTTCTGACTTTTCCAGCCCCACGGGGGCTGCTGCATGAGTAGGGGTTTATCCCAGGTGCCTCAGGACAGTGGGAGGGATATGAGCTGGGAGTGTGGGCTCTGGCAGCCTGTGGATGGAGGTGAATCCCTGGGAAAGTGAAAAGCCCCATTTGCAGGTGTCCTGTCTGAGCACAGGAGTCACTGCTCAGTTTATCTTCTGCTCATTGCTCACTTAGCATCTCTAATATCCCAGGGAGTGTGTGTAACAGGTAGACACTGCGTGGCAGGTACCTTCAAGGTGTCTGAAAATAGCCAGACTGGACGTGGCACTGGAGCTGAGTTTTACAGCTAATATTATTCTCCATGTCTCCCTGCTGCCTTTGTTTTGGAAGCAAATGGCCCTCTAACTGCATTGAATTGCCCAGCTACCTAGCACGGCCAGGATCTAATTACCTCTGGAGCTGGGAGCCCTGTCTCCAAGCGGCACCGAAGCTTTTGTTTCTAATGACTCGCTCCACCGCGTTCAGAGCGTGACAATGTAGGGGAGCCTGCCAGGACCGGCTGCTGGTGCCACTGTGCTCGTACCGCGATGGCTGGGAAAGCTAATAGGAGAGTGGGGATGTCTCGGACCAGGCATCTGTTGGTGAATAAATGGGTCTAGGGATGAGCACAGCTCTCCACCATATCCTGGGAAGTAGCTACGTTGAGTCCTTCCCTGTCGTGATGCTCTGGCAGAGGGAAAGCGGGACCAAATCCAGCCGTATGGCCCCAGCTGGCAGCAAGGCAGCACCCAAAAAGAGTGAGGAGTGATGGGGAGTGGGGCACAGTGGGGCTCTCTCCTCCCTCCCCCCACTGCGAGCTATCTTCGTCCTCCTGTTAATGTTTACAAGGCAGGTCCGCATCATCACGGTCTGTCCAAAGACCAGCTCCCTCCCCGTCTCTCTCCGGGATCCTTCTTCCTGCTGGCCTGGGCAGGGCCGTGGGACGGTCGCAGGGAGGAAAACCTGGCTCCCCGCTGTCTCCGTAACACTATCGGCCCCGCTGCCCCTTCAGCCACCTCTGGCTCCGCTTCCCCGCTCACGGGCGCAGGTAGGCCGGGGTGAGCTCCTGGGACCTCGCCAGCACGCCCGGGCATCTCCGCTTACAGAAGGCTCCTGCCAGGCGGAGGGAGGGGGGGGCGGGGAAGGTATTTTTAGGACTGTTGATCTGACACCAATTGAGTTTCCTCTCCTGTGAGGTTGGGGTTCGGGGAGAGGGCAGGAGAGGAAGCCACAGGGTGAGCCCTTTGGTTTGTTTTCTGTGTTTAATTGGACTGAGGTCATTCCCTACCGCTCTTATCTGTGGCAGATATTTTCTTGCCTCTCAACAGTTTGTGCTTACAGTTTTGCCCCCAGGCGATAACAATGCACTGAGAAGTATCTATATAGTTAGAGCTCTCTTCACAGGTTGGTTGGGTTTTTTTTTTAAAACCACTATTGTTATACTTGGGGGAAAAGCAGCTTTCTACAGATTAGCAGAAGGAGAGGCCAAACATGGCAGTTTATGCATCTGTTGGCCTTGAGATATGAAGCTGCCCTATAAATAAGAGTGTATTATTAGGTTGGTCCTTGCTGTCTGGAGCTGCAGGGTACACTGTGCCCTTATGTCCCAGCCACCCTCTGCACTGGGAATGCTCGGTGCCTTGAGGCGAGTGGCTTCGAGGAGGGCAGACCTGCTGGGGAGATGCTGGAGCATCTCAGCATCCCCAAAGGGCAGCAGCTCTGCCTGGACTGCCTGCGGCACGGCAGCCTTGCTCCCTTCTGCTTAATCTGGGTGCAGGAGGGACTGCTCACAGCCCTTCAGGTCTTGGGGTTGGCATTGCTGGCACACTGAGACCCGCATGATCCCCAAATGGCCGAGGCTGGCCGAACAACCTGGGTGATACCAAACTTCTCGCTTCTTGGGCAGCCTCAGGGTTTGCCCCTAGCAGGCCATGCATGATAAAGGGAGCCAAATTTGGGGGGTGTTTTCTGTGTGTTTTCTGGTGTATCCTGGTGTTTTCTGGGCTCCCAAAGAGGAGATTAGTGTCCTGATGTCTTGTTGATAAGGGACTCAATAATTACTATCATGGGTTTAGCTCTTAAGAGTTCAGTTCTTAAGTCCCTGATTCCTGATGGAAAAGGATCCTGAGCCACAAGCATGAACTCACAGGGGCACAAATATAGGCAGGTCTTTCCCTTTCAGTCAGGATAGTGACCTCTCAGAAAGCAAGAAGCAGCAAGGCTGGGAGGAAGTATGTGTTTTGGGAGACAGTGGGACTGCAGACACCTCCTCGGAGAAAAGAGGGTCTGCTCTTGAGGGATGTTTGCATTTTCCTGCTAGGAGAAGTAGATGCAACCATGGTGAATAGGCTGGTTTGGGTGAGGGACACCCTGGAAAAACTCTGGGAAGAAGATAAACCTCACAGGAGGTTTGTCCACACTGTGTAGGCTGGGAATTCTGCTGGGACCTTCCCCTTTACCAGCTTACCTTGGTCCTGCCTTCCTGTGCCACTCCCATTGCCTCTCACTCCCCGCAGATGAGTAATACCACACGTGCCTTGCCCTCTCCCGTGGAGCGTGGCACACCAGGGCTGGGCACAGTGGCCAGGCTGGCCTCAGCCCCGCCATCCCCAGCCCTTGCCCTGCTCTCGGCTGCCCACAATGACTCCCAGGATGGCCAGCAGCTTTTCCTGACCACGACAGCGGCACAGGTCATCTCCGGTATCTTCGTGTGGTTGGCACTCATCATCACCTTCCACCAGGTACGGGCTGGAGCAGAGATGGAGCTCAGTGCTGGGGTTGATGCAAAGGCAAAACTATTGATTGCCCCCAAGTTCATTGCAACTCACTCAGCTCTGGATAAATATTTTTTTCCTGTTGCTGCCCAGAGGGGATATCTCCACTGTCGGGAGCCTGGTGGTGACAGCTCGGGAAGGTGGACTTTGCCCACGCGCTCCCTGGGTGGCTGCCAGAGCTGGGAGAGGCTGCAGGGCATCGGCACTGCCCTGAGGCAACATCCATCAGGGGGTTCTCATCTGGCACCCCAGGGTCTGTGCTTCTGGGGCTGCCTTGAGACATACTGCCAGTGGGCATGGGTTTGGATGCTGTGTGGATCTGGATTCGTACTGCTGAAGGGGGTCCTGGGCAAGCTGGTGCCTCTGAGGGCTGGGATGAGGCTACACAGGGGCTGGCATGGAGGAGGGCACCCCCCTTGCACAGCCCCATGGAAGGGACCCAATTTCCATATGGTTTTGTGGGATGGATTGCCCTGGGGACTGGGATGGAGCCCATCTCACATGTCTGTTCACCACAATGGGTCTGTAGTGGAAAGCTGGCAGTGCTCTTGCCTCCAGGAGGAGGGCTGATGTGGGATGACCCTTCTGCAGCCCTGTGGGCTGGGGCTACCTCTGGTTTTGCTCCTGACTGATGGCAGCCACAGCTCTAGATGCCGGGCACTTTGCAGATCTACACACACCTGAGGAATTACACCGTGCCCAAGGAGCAACGCTACATCATCCGCATCCTCTTCATTGTGCCCGTCTATGCCTTTGACTCCTGGCTCAGCCTCCTCCTCCTCGGCAGCCACCAGTACTACGTCTACTTTGACTCAGTGCGTGACTGCTATGAAGGTAAGCCCAAGTAAGCCTTTCTCCTTGGCAGGAAGGCTGATGGCAAAGCAGGGCTGACACGTGTCTCTGGAGCGTCCTGGATTGCAGAAAGTGGCAAATCTCCATCTCTTTCACTTCCCAGTCTCCCTTCCCCCATGCAGAGGTTTTCCCCTTCCTTCTCCATTGGCAGCAGGAGGGGATGCCCAACAGGCAAATATGAGCTGGTGTCTTTCCAGTGCCTGCCTGCAGGCTCAGAGGGACCCAAGACAGGGTAGAAATGCAGTTTCTCTAAAGCGGAAGGTAGACGTACCTAAGAAATTGGGGAGCTGGGGTGTTTTGAGGTGCAGAGGAAGCTCGTCAGGGTTGAGGTTACTCTTACACCTTGTTGCTGTCTTCCTGGCAAATGGAGGGGTGTTGGCATGTGCATTACTGCAGGTTTGGAGTACATGAAAAGTGGTGGGGATGTCCAAGAAAACTGTTCAGGACCTGCTCCTTGCTGGCCACCAGCTGCTTGTGCTGCCCCTTAGCAATTTCGAGGTTCTTCCACGCAGATGGTCCCTGGCCATTGCACTTCTGCCTGGGCTTGTCTGGATGTGCTTGAGGGCCAGCTCCACAAGCACTGCTGGGACATCTGACCACTGGCACATGCACACATGGACTGTGTGCACAGAGCAGCTGCTGTGTCTGCAACGAACCCTGTGCACATGCTGTGGTGCGACTGACTCCACTTGGAAGTCAGATGGTTTTGAGCTGCTGCTCTTCTCGCTGGGCTCCTACTCACCAGTGTCCCAAATCCTGATGCAGTGCCAGGATGAATGAGAAAACACCTAAGCAGGAAGGAATGTGAAATCTAACAACCCCCTCCCGGATCTCCATCAGCCCTGCTGATCGTATCTGCCCTTGCCTTGTCAGCTTTCGTGATTTACAGCTTCCTGAGCCTGTGCTTCGAGTACCTCGGAGGGGAGAGCACCATCATGGCAGAGATTCGAGGAAAGCCCATTGCGTAAGTCCCAGTGTCCCATGAGTTCCTCGGCCTTCCACTCACTTTCCCCAGCCAGCAGCCACAATGGCATTTCCTTGGCTTCTGCTTCCAGGTCCAGCTGCTTTTATGGGACCTGCTGCCTCCAAGGCATGTCCTACTCCATTGGGTTCCTGCGCTTCTGCAAGCAGGTGGGTACCTGATGAGGTGCATCAGCTCCTCTCCCCTGCAACGAGGGCTCTCTGAGCAGCAGGTGCCTTCCTCACTGCCCTGCTGAGAGGGCTCTGCTTCACTGCTCTCCCCCCCAGAATTGCTATTTTTGGTTTTTCTTCCTCTGAGGGAGGCAGCTCACCCAGCTCACCGGCACCTGGCCAGCAGCAAGGAGCCGTGCTCTGCCCTTGCCTCTGACTCACTGCTGAGTCAGGGTCTCCTCCCACTGCAGAGCTGCAATCGCCATCTCTGTCCAGTCCCAGGTTAGCCTGGATGCTCTCTAACTCTCCAGGGCTGCGCTGCAGGCTGAATCCTGGCACCAGTCGGTCCCCAAGCTATCCAGTCCCCTGCCTTGGAGCAGCTATGCTGCCTTTCAGGAGCTGCCTTTTGGGAGCCCTGCACCCTCCTGTCTGCAGACCTCGAGCTGGTTCATATTTCACCCCACAGCGCTGGGTCATTCCTGTGATGGAGAACTGCTCTCTCATCGGTGTCTCTGACCTGGGAGCTGGGATCTGGGCTCACATGGAGGGTCTGGGGGTGGCAGGAGCTGCAGAGAGGGTGGTGAGATGTCCTAGCTGCCCAGGGTGCACGATATCTGTCCCCTGTGCAGGCCACGCTGCAGTTCTGCATTGTGAAACCCCTCATGGCCATCGTCACCATCATCCTGCAGGCATTCGGGAAGTACCACGACGGAGACTTCAAGTGAGGATGCTGGGTCGGGCTGGGGAGGGTGAAAGGGAAAGGATGGGTCCCTGCTCCATCCCAAGGGACAGGGTGTCCTGCCAGCCCTCCACAGGAAGCTGCTCTGCAGGTAGCAAGAGCACAGGAAGCCCTAAGTGCTGGGGAACAAAAACTCACTGCCCCCAACCAAGAATGGGATGAACCTCCTGTAAGCCACGATAAAAAAGGACCCATAAAGAAAGGAAAAGCTGAGAGCAGCCCCTTGCCCACCCCCTCCCCCTGCGTTCCCTTCCCTGGCTGGGCTGTGCTCTCCCCGCAGCAAAGCCATACACTCCTCCCCTCCCCATCTCATCCTTTTTCACCTCCAGTTGCACTTGCTTCGCTTCCCGCAGCCCAGGGCAGCAGCTCTCTCTCTCTCTCCCTGCAGTGTCCAAAGTGGTTACCTCTACATCACCATCATCTACAACTTCTCCGTCAGCCTGGCACTTTACGCCCTCTTCCTCTTCTACTTCGCCACCATGGACCTGCTGCGCCCATTTAAGCCGGTCCTCAAGTTCATCACCATCAAGGCAGTCATCTTCCTCTCATTCTGGCAAGGTGGGTCCCACCAAGGATACCCACCCTCCTCCCATAGCCCCACCTGGCCCAGGGATGCAGGACCAGACCTGATCCCTCTCCCTTCCCCTGCTCAGGGACGCTGCTGGCAATCCTGGAGAAATGTGGGGTGATCCCTGAAGTTCAGATCATTGATGGGAAGGAGGTGGGAGCTGGGACAGTGGCTGCTGGCTACCAAAACTTCATCATCTGCATTGAGATGCTCTTTGCTTCCATTGCCCTGCGATATGCATTCACCTGCCAGGTGTACAGAGAGAAGAAAGAAAACTCAACAGGTAACTCTTCCTCTCTTCTTCCTTCCTTCATCAGTGACTAAGGAAAAAGGAGACACCCCCCCCTTATAGCATTACCAATGGGATGCTAAAAATCACCAGAGGAATTTCCTTCTCCTGTGCTCCATGAGTTCCTTCTCCCCCCTCCCTCAGGAAACCCATGAGTCACAGTGAGCACACAGGAAGAGAGCTTGTGGTGTGGATGGGCAGAATTAGGAGCTGTTGGTATTATGGCACATGCTGATGAAGAGGATCCATCCTCTTTGAAACACAGAGAAGGAGTTGCCTTCCTTCTCCTTGGAACTTGCCACTCCCAGCTGACGTGGCCCACAATGAACCCCCAATCTTGAATTTCTAAGGAAAAGTGTCACTCCAGTCTCGGAGCGCTTGGGCTCATTGACTGTGATGTCCCATCACCCTTCTGCTCTGTTTTTCAGCAAACCTTGCCCCGATGCAGAGCATCTCGAGCGGGCTGAAGGAGACTATAAGTCCCCAGGACATCGTGCAGGATGCGATCCACAACTTCTCCCCTGCATACCAGCAGTACACCCAGCAGTCAATGCAGGAGGCAGAGCACAAAGCACCGGCGGAGAACGGGCGTGCGGCCTCCAAGATGGATGGACTGAGCAGCAGAAAGAGCAAAAACATTGAGAAGAGGGTGCTGATCCTGTCAGATGAGGAGCTGTAGGAGACGTCAGAGGGGACAGTGACACTGGCGAGGTTTAAACCCATGCAAATGGGAGCTGTCTGAAGCCTGAGACAACCTGGTCTAATCGTAATACTGAGAAGCCAGGAACTCTACCCAAAAAGCCAGTCTCTCGAAGGGAAGATGCAATAACCCAGGGAAAGGTTAAATCAAACAGTGCCAGCTTCTTCTGTCCCATCTCCACTGGTGTTAGGGACCAGGCTGGCTTTGCTCCTGTGACTAAGCAGCCCTGTGCTGCAGTCTGGGCTCTGCTGCTTCACTGCTGGTGTCTTGATGCCAGCCCCATGCCCACAGTGGGGAATGCCAGGCAGGGAGGGGACCCAGGCTGCAGGATGGACCAGCTGCCCTCAACCTCCTCTTACTTCCAAGCAGTGCCGAGACCTGAGAGAAATGCTTTTCTCAGCACAGTTCTGCTCTAGTTTCTCCTGATTTGAGCAAAAAATGATCTCGAAGGGTCCCGTAGAGAAAACCAGCCCAGGAAGGTGACTTCACTTCACCTCAAAACCCGGTAACAGTTGAAAGACGTCATTCCTTATTTTTACATCTTCTCCCCTCTCCTTCCCCCAGAAAAGCCTACAGAGTTGTGCAGAAGACCTTTACAAGGGAGGAAGAGTAAGTCATCCTCTACTCCCTCCAGATGGGGATGCAGATGTCTGAGTAACTCCCCCGGGGAGCGGGACCTCACTGGGGCTAACACAGGGGCTCGCAGCTGCATTTCTGAGAGCGGCTGGTGACAGAAGCACTTGTTTATGTCTAAACTGACTTATCTCTGAATGGATCAGAAGTTAAAAGGGATTCCAGCTTCTTTATCAGAGTCTTTTATTAGGGAACCAGACCGTGACTGGTGGTGGTAGGAATGCACTTACTGGGAACTGTCTGTTCCTCCTAACCCTCCGCTGTTTACTGTCCCTGGGCTTTGCCCAACCTGCATGAAGGCAGGCAGGAGCTGAGCCTGGCTGGGTGAGGGTGGAGGGGATGGAGAGATGCTGGGGGATGCTAGCGCCTGGGGCAGGACCACTGGTAGGGGAAGATGCTGCGTAGAGGGATTTTCCCCACATCAAACAGTGATGGAGAACGCACAGCCTTCTTTTCAACTTCCCCTATGATTTTGATGGGTTTTTTCCCCAATTTGTAGTCCAATTCCCCTGTTAATCAGATGATCTCTGGGAACTTACTTAAGCACTGGTCAGGATGTTGTTTGCGGGTGGGAGCTGGGTAGTGAAAGGACAAAGCCAAGTCTACAGCCTCAGATTTGCAGTCGTGTGGCAAACAAATATGGGTAAAGCTGAGAGTCGTTTTACACACAACTCCTACCGGGGATGGTTTTTTCCCCTGCTCTTAAGCTGCAGAATGTAAATCACAACATGAAATTATTTTATTTATGAATTTTTTTTCTAATAAACAGCAATTTCTACCACGGAGCGAGCAAGTGTTTTTACTTAGCTCAGCAAGCAAAGCCCACAATCTGCCTGTTCCTGCACTAATGCTGATTCTCTTTAGCTCAATGTCCTCCCTGCCCCTTGATGCTGGCCCAGCAGAAATACCTGCACATGCAGCATCCTGTACATTTTGGCATTCCCATGAGATTTGTGCTCATCTTTTTCACTTCACAAAGAGTGTGTGTGGCTCCTGCTTCCTCTGCTTGTACTGCACCTCTTCCAACACTCGCCTAAGCTGTGGATGCAGCAGCTCAGCTGCTGGATCCGCTGTAGCCAAGTTAAACCCAGACTCCAGCACCAAAAAGACAACCTCTATTTATTAGTACTGGAGAAATCTTATCATGCTGGAAGTCTGGACACCACATGAGCAGCCTGCAGCTAAGCCAGTCTTGCCAGTCCCTCTGCTCCAAAGCACTGCTGCTCATTCCGTCTCAGCTGGTGAGATCGCTGCCACCTTTCCTGCGATGAGGTCCATAAACAAGAGCCATATGCTCTGTGCAGCCAGGCATCCAGCCAGGGTCCTGCACATCCTGGGAGAAACCTCGGTGCTCAGGGACGAGGCTGGTTGGCTTCGTTAACGCAGGCAGCACTGAAGCAGGAACATCTCAGCTGAGCAGCTTGGGTCTTCTCTACCCTTCTGGGAGAGGGCCGGCTACAGCTGAAGGAACAGAGGCTGCTCTGGCTCCTGGGGCGAAGACAGACTGCAAAGGTGATGATGACACATCTGTCAGCACACTTGCAGCCGCTGAGAAAAAGACTTGCACAAGAACACAGCAAGAAACGTAGTTGTACTTCATTGCACAATGATCGACTCTGGTGCATAATGGGCTGCATTCATTGCTCTTGCCAGCAGGTGCAATTCCCACTGCAGACAATAACATTTGCCTATTTATGTCAAGCCCTGATTACTGTATTATATGTAAACCAGGTCTTTCTTGCAAGCAAAACAAGGGGGGGGGAAGAAAAAAAAAATAAAAAATAATCAGCTGTGACTCATCCAAGTCAGCAGTGTGATACCAGCCTGGAGGAGCCGTGCTGGGCTGGACACCAGCTGGCTGCTGCGCCGCGCAACAGCAGGCAACGCTCCCCTCTCCAGCAGGCATCAGCTTGGCCTCCTGGCCGTCCTTTTTCTTGGAGAAGGAAGAGAGGCAAGAGCTCACAGCACAGGCTGGGCGCTGTTACGGCCCTCAAACCGTTAGGCTGTCAAAACACATTCACAGGGCCCGGAGATACCACGGGCATCGTCGGCTGGACGCGTTCCCCGGCAGACAGGGTCCTGCGCTCCTCTGGTAACGCGTCTCCTCCGCCTCTTCAACAAGGACACGGGGAAAGCTGGCGGTGAGCACACGGGTGACCTACACAGGAGCCTGGCTGTGCCTGGAGCCAGGCCAGCAGGCAGCTTGGGAGGAACAGGCTTTTATCGCTGCCAGCAGCAGGCTCCAGTGGTCGGCAGATTTGTTTTCCAGTTGTCGCTTGTCCTCAGGCTTTCACCCAAGGACAAGGCTGGGCTGCTATCGGTTCTCCTGGTGGTTTTTGGGCCTGGGTCAGGCAGGTTTACAACTTGCTTGTGTCAGGGAAGCGGTCTCGCCACCCTGCCATCGCACCCGTGAGAGCTGGGGCCAACCACGCTTCCTCCGAGCAGAGGGGAAGGAAGGTGGCTGCTAGCACTGCAGCAGAGCCAGCACGCTCATGCACGGCTGCCTGTCTCACAGCACCCAGTCAGAGGTGGAGAGACTTCTCTTTTCGGGTGCTAGCACCTACCAGCAAGTCCCGGGGCCCAGCTGCTGACAGGCAGCAGATTGCCAGACCTGCAGCAGAGAGAATTCGTGCTCTCGCAGCCCTGTTCACAGAGACTCTTCTGCCCCCTGTCTCTAACACTTTCTCCTCTCCTAAGCACTGTGAAGGTTGAGTTTCCTTCCACTGCTGAACCTCCACCATCAGGCCCCTTCCTGATGCCGGTTTCCTCCTGAACTAATACTCCTCCATCCCTCCAATAGACACAAGTGGCCCTCCTCCCTCTCTTCTCTCCCTCATCACTCCCTCCTCTCTGACATCTCTCTGGACAGGAGATGAAGCACCCAATGAGAATTTTCTGGCTCTGCATGACTGCAATCACCCCCCAGGTCCTTGCTCAGCCAAGCCTTCTTGGCCCCACCTCTGGCACCTAATGACCATCCATTACCTGCTGACACACAAAGGCTTTTCAGCCCTGCTTCTCTCTGCTTTGCCCTACCTCTAATTCCACACTTCAGCCAACACACCCATCTGCCTCCAACCTATTGCCTCAAACTATCACAGGCCAAACGTTTTCCTCTTTCAGCTGCTCCATAAAGAAAATCTTGGAATAGGGGATTAAAGCCAACATGGCCCCTAGGAGCTCAAAGGCACAAGGTACCAACTCCTTTTTAAAGCCCGAACAGGGAAAACCCGAAGGATGAAGTATTGATGGAAGGGGTTAAAGCAGTTTATTCACAAGCAGTCGCGCAGAAAAGCATCAAAGGGATATTTCACAACCCAAAGGAGGAAAGGAGAGCAGCTCTCTCCAGCATCACGACCTGCCTAACAGAACACAGTCCCCAGGCTGAGAGGGTCCCTGTGCTACAGGCAGGTGCCTGCTGAGCTATCAGACTCCACACGTGCTACCATAAATACCCACGGACTCTACACGAAGGTGCAGACTGGGCTAGAACAGACACACGCAGTCTGAGCATGCCATCTACCAGAAAAGCAGCTTGGACAAGAGCTACCCCTTGAGCACGTTCCAAATACACCAAGGAAGCACCATGGCAAGGCTGGGAGAGGGACGAGGTGGCTACACCAGGCTGGGTCAGATGCTTGCAAAGCCTGAGCAGCGTCACACTGGCCTTAGCCCAGCCTGCCTCCCAAAAATCCATCGCTCACCGGCAGTGCCGCAGCCGACAGCCAGCTGAACGCTGCACCAGGGATGGGCAGACAAGAAAACTGAGGAAAACACTCCACTGAAGATCAATTCAAGCTCCAAAATGCTGACCATAGACCAGGGCAAGTCTGAAACCAGAAAATGCTTTATTGGAAAGGTACAAAAAAACCAGTCACTGCAGCTAAATTTACAGCAATAAATTACGTTGTGGCTGTCAAGAGAAAGTAATGGACACATACACAGGGCTATTCGCCTTACAAACAGGAATCCACATTGCTTGGTATATCAATAATTTATTTTATAATAAAAAAGCAGCACAAAAATAAATATTGAAATGAAATTACTGAGTAACCACAGAGGATAGAATGAGCTGGTGATAAAAAAAAAAACCAACTTAAAACAGAAGACTTCTATCATTAAAAAAATGAAAGCAAGTATCCACCATCTACAGAAACACCCCAGCAGACCGAAATACAGACGAAGGAAAACAAATCCACGTTACAAAAGTTTTTTGTTTTTGTTTTGTTTCTTTTTTTTTTGTGGTTTTTTGTGGTTTTTTTTTTTTTTAAATAAAAACAATCATGACAATGAAGTTTAAATGATTCGAGAGAGAAAAAAATGCCACCTTCTCCTCCTCCCTGGGTCTGAGCCGTCCAGTGGCCTGACCACTCTGTGCTCCTGGGGCATCGTGCCCAGCCCTGCCACAACTTGCCTCTCACCCTCCAGCACCTTGTCCCTCCCCAGAGCTGTGGTGTCACCCAGCTTTCGCTTTGCCATCTCCTCTGGCAGATGGTAGAGTTCAGCAAGGACAGAGACGCTGACTTGCTTCAAAGGGATCTGGAACTGCCCTGGAGGGAAAGGTTCCCCACTCCCAACAGAGAGCACAGCAAACAAGTCCACAGGAACAGGGATGTCCCTCCCAGTCCCTGCCCAATGCTTTCCACTTCTCCTGCCTCCCGCCCAGCCTGTGGTTCCCTTGTCACACTGCAGATGGGGAGCAACCAAAGAAAGGCCAGGCCCAGGGAGAGGATCCCAGTACTCAAATCCAGAGCCCCCACTCCTCAGCGGGGCAGGGGGGGCACAAATTAAGAGGGGCAGAGAAGGGAGCCCCAGCATCCAAACTACTGCAGCAAAGAGACAAGCAAGAGGTCGGGCTGCGGGGCAGCGCTGCCGGAGCTGCCCGGGCGACTCTGCGGGCAACGGCCAGCTCCCCGCAGCGCTTGCCCTGGGTGTCAGGCTTGCAAGTGCAGGACGGAGAGGAAAAACAAAACAAAACAAAAGGAACAACAGAACCAAACCGAACCCCAGAGGAATGCAACGTGACAACCCCAAGCTGGAGGGCCCTCCAGGGCGGAGGGTGGAGGAGCTGGGTCTCTCCAACTCGGTCAACAGCTTTCGGGTCATTCCTCCCTCCACGTTACCTTGCAATTCTGATCCCTCTGTGGAAGTTTAGCCAGGACATTTCATCCCCCTCCAGGTCACCACCCAGGGAGCCCTGGACTGGCAATTTCTTTTAATAAAGATTTACAGTATCAAACTTGGAAAAAAAATTAATTTTTTTTATTTTTTTTTTTACGAAAAATCTGTACGATAAAA
>WTSP01005530.1:0-11299 GCA_025331215.1 Actenoides lindsayi | reverse complement strand
TTGTATTCCTGGTGTACTCAGTCATGAGGAGTAGTGAAAGTCCCGTGCTGCCCCTTAAAGGGATGTGGCCGGTATGTGTGTGGGCGGCAGGCAGGGTGGGGGAGAAGGAGGGAGAGGAAGCGGCAGAGGCAGCAGCTCCTTTGATAAGCAGCTTCCTGAACACTTTCAAACGCGGGGGTTAGACCGACACACGCGGTGCCTGCGGGCCGGGGCCGGGGCCGGGACGGACGGAGCCCACTCCGCGGGGCAGCAGGTAGGCAGCCCCCAGCCCACCCCTGCCGCCCACTGGAGACAGGACCCTGCTGGGCACTGCCGGGCCCCGGGCATGTGCTGACTGCCAGCCAGCCCCGGGCAGGGTCAGGATGCTGGGCAGGGTGGTGGGGTCACCGTCCCTGCAGGTGCGGGCGGCTGAGGCTCTTCCCGGGGCTCTCCTGTCTGCCAGGAGCTTGGCTGGGGCATCTCCCAGGGGTTTCCTGGCTGGGGCTGGAGCTTGCTGCTGTCTCTGGGCAGGTGTCTCCTGGTGCTGCAGCTCCTGGGGAAGAGCTGCTCTTGCTCTGCTGATCTGGGGGACACCCCGACAGCACAGCCCCCCCGAGGCACGCTGCATGGCCCGGGGCATGGTGTGCATCGCGGCGGTGGCATTGCCACCCCCAGAAATGTCGCTGAGCACCAGGGTGTCGTGGGGTCCGGCTGCTGCCCCAGCCGCGCTCCCAAATGGAACAGCTGCAGCATGGACCTGCTTCTCTGCAGGACCTCCCTGAGCTGACGGGGTACCCGGGATCCCACTCTTTTCCCACCAAGAGCTCTGGCTTCGCAGCATCTTCTGTTCATTTGGGCCGGTCTCCTCCTCATAGAGGGAGCTGGGGACAAGAAGCAGCTTCACGATCCCAGGATGCTGTCTGCATCATGCGGAGCTCTGCCCAGAGGTGAACCAGCACCATCTGCATCTCCCTGTCCCTGCCAGGAGCTGTCCTAGGGCTGCTGGTGGTGGAGCCCTGGCACCCTTCTCCAGCTGGGCTCTTCCATCACCTCTTCCTCAACCACACAGATAAAGCAGTTTCCTCTTGACAGTTGCTGAGGCCCATGGGGTGGAGGAGTCTGTCCCAGGGTCATCCCTCCCTTGCCAGAGCCACGAGGCTGTTGAGGGTGCCTGCTCCCATGTCTCTGAAGAGCAGGAGCTGGCCAGGCTCCCTGTGGTGCCTACAGCCCACCTCGTCTCACCTGCCAAATGCTACTGTGCTCACGCAGATCCCAGCTCTCCCTCCACCCCACCGTGTCCCCACGCCAAAGCAGGCATGCCAGGGAAGGGCATGCACAGGGCAGCGTGTGCTTCCCACGGAGATGGAGAGCATCTTGAGCTGCTCCAAAACCAGATCATGCTCTGCCAACACAGGGTGTCGGTGTCCTCTGCTCGGTGCAAGCAGATGGCCATTGGTGCCATGGCCAGGGTCACCAGTGGGTGACTGTGTGGGCAGCAGTGCTGTGGGTGCCCTGGAGGGTGAACATGTTTGGAGCTCTCTCTGTGCTACCCATCTGGTTGCAGGGGCTGGGGCTCCTGGGTCCAGGGCAGCTGAGGACTTAAAATCTCCCCCCTGCTTAGGGATCATCTGTGGTGGGGCCCACCCAGCCTCGATAGCTCTCGAATCTGCCTTTTCTTTTCCAGCTGCTGCTCCTCCAATGGCTTCTTGATTCCCCGGGAGCTGAGGGTCTCCTGTGTCCACTCCTCGTGCTTCAGGACGAGGGCTTCGTGGCTGCCACAGCATGGTCCAAGCCTGTTTGGTGTGCTCCAGAGTTCACAACGGCAGCCTGCCAGCCTGGGCAGCCGGGGCAGACATGGACAAGACGGACAAGCCCAGTCCCTCTGCCAAGAAGCACGTGCGTCTTCAGGAGAGGTGAGCGTGGCTGGACAGCACCTGCAGCCCAAACGCTGCCCAGCCCAGCCCAGCCCAGTCCAGGTCGTGGGTATCCCTAGCACTGCTCAGCCCAGGGGTCCAGGCTCCCCCAGACTTCCTTTCCCCCCGCCCTGCCAGCCCACTGCCTGCTGACCTGTGCAGGGACGGGTCTGAGTGCAGAGCAGCCCTGACCTTCCCGAGTTGCCCTGACCCCTGGAGCAGCCCCCCTGACCCCCCCGAGCCACCCTGCCCCCCCAGAGCTGCCCTGACACCCCCAGAGCAGCTTCCCTGACCCCGCTAAGCAGCTTCTCTGACCCCCCCAGAGCTGCCCTGGCTCCCAGAGCAGCCCTGACCCCCCAGAGCAGCTTCTCTGACCCCCCAGAGCAGCCCAGGCCAAATTGAGACACCTTCCTTTGGGGGCTTTCCAGCAGAAAGGTGAAGTGACCAGCAAGTTCCTTGTTCCTTAGTCCCTCCATTGTCTGGGGTCTCTACCTGGCCCTCTTCTTCCTCCTCTGTTATTCTCTGCCTGTCTCTTGCTTGGTGTGGGGTGGTTTTAACTGATGATATGGCCAGATGGGCTGTCCTGGGGTGACAGGCGGTCACCCAGGGACCCTTTTGCCTCACAGGAGGGGATCCAACGTGTCGCTGATGCTGGACATGAGCTCGCTGGGGAATGTGGAGCCCATCCAGCCCGTCTGCACACCACGGGACATCACGCTGAAGTTCCTGAGGACATCCAGCCACGTGCTGAGAAGAGAGGAGCTCCAGCAACACGCCCAGAGCCTGACCCAGCTCCAGGAGGAGTTTTCGGTGTGATGCTCCCTCCTCCTCACATGAGGGGTGGTGGGGGTTGGCAGTGGGGGAAACTGGCAGGGGTGGGCATCTTCAAGGGAGACTCTGAGCCCAGCTGTGCTCCACAGCACTGGTGGCAGGGAAGGTGATGTGGGCAAACAGAGGTGAGGGATGCCTTGGGTATCCCCCGTGCTCCCTGGTGCACAGACGTTCTGTTTGTGTCCTGCTTGTGTCCCTGGAAAGCCTGTCCTTCCTATGCCAGGCTCTTCTCCCAAGGTGGCAGGTGGCCCACCACATCTGTGGTGAGGACAGGGCTTATCCCTGGAGCTGACATCTCTGGTGATGTTGTGAGGTCCCCCGGTCAGCCTCTCATTGCCTGGGGCACCAGCTCTGCCACGACGAGGGGACACAAGCATCAGCAATGGGGGTTTTCCTCATAGTTGTTCTCATCCCCTGCAGAAAATCCCACCCAACTTCGTCAGTCCAGAGGAGCTGGAGATTCCTGGACACGCCTCCAAGGACAGATACAAAACCATCCTCCCCAGTATGTGCCATTGCGCCCCTTTGCCTCATGTTTGCCCAGGTGCCACATGCAGGAGAAGGGGGGGTGTGGGGTGGGTGTGTGTCTGCCTATGGGGGGGTGCCCAGGAGAGGGGTGACTCCGAGCAGCCCTGGCACCAGGATGGGCACTCCTGGGTGCTCTTGGTGTCCCTGCCATGCTTGATCCTGCTCCCCGTGTTGCAGGAGCTGCTGTTGCAGGGGGTGCACGCTGTGTTATGGGGTGGTATGTAGGGAGCTACTCCTTGGGGTATATTCCCAGCCAACCTGGCTTGGGGTGCTCCCTGCCACTGTGGGGCTTTGCATGTCCCAAGGCCATGTCACTAGCGGGGTAACTTTACAGAAGGACTCGTCTGGGCTCTGGTCAGGCACTGTGGGAAGGCCCTGGGGGGTCATTGCCTGGCAGGTGAGTTACCCACATGCTCACTGCGGTACAGGCAGGTTTGGGCACAACTGGCTGCACCCTGCCATGGCAGTGAGGGTGAAGTGGGGCTAAAAGGGGCCCAAGGGAGGATGCTGATCGCTCTGAGAGTGATGTGGAGCTGGAGGACTTGGCCTGCAGCCTCTGGAGCTGAGGCAGGGAGCATCAGCAGGGTGAGGCTCTGAAAGACTGTCCCTGGGGTAATGCCTGCCTTGTCTTTCAGATCCTGAGAGCCGGGTGTGTCTCAGGAGAGCAGGGAACCAGGAGGAAGACAGCTACATAAATGCCAACTACATCACGGTGAGTGTTGTGCCTGGTTGGAGAGCAGATGGTCTCCCAGGTCCTGCAGCCCACGGCTCACAAGGCATCAGGCTGCAAACTTCTCAGTGTCGCGGGTGCCCCACTGCGACCCACGTGCTGGGCACTGATCATCCCTCACTGTCTTGCACCCTGCTGCTTGGGCCAGCTGAGCACCTGTACGGGCTGCTTTGTAGAGGCTTCTTCTCTTCCTCATGCACTAGGCCATTGTCTGGCAAGGCCACAGGAGGCAAGCTGTGTCCACAGACCACTGCAGCCTGGTGCTGTTCGACCCTTACACATCCAGGGATTTCCTCTCCGCTCAGGGACTGTGTTGCAATTTCCCAAGGAACTACCAGAGGGGAGGGCATGGCTTATCTTGGACACTCCCTTTCCAGAGACTGAGAAGTCCCTAGACCCAAGGGTGTTACTTCAGGCAGCCTAATTGATGATAATCGTCCTCCTGTGCAAACCAGCCCTTCCAGGCTGCACTCTCTCACTTGTGCTGAACCTTGAAACAGGCTCGTGTCAGCCAGGTGCCAGCCTTGCCCGGTTGGTAGGCTTCTTCCTGAGCAATTCATCTCATTTCAGCATCCCTCCCCGTGGGACAGGCCGGGGGCACTGAGAAGCAGAGGTTGGTCCACGGCCACTCTGAGGGTGTGGCAGCGAGGAGAGCGTGGGAACGTGGGACTGGGAAAAGCAGCCCACCAAAGTGGAGTGCCCTGGAATCCCTGAGGGTGCAGGTTGGAGCTGGAGGGCACTTAGTAGCATTTCTTTCCTGATAGCGCTCATGGGCGCGATCCAGCAAGAGCAGCGGTGCGAGCTGCCAGCACCCTGCCGTGACCGTCGGAGTCTGGCTTTGGGCACTATGCCTAAAATTGCTGGAAGGATTACTGGTCCAAACGGGGTCTGAACATGGGTAGTAGAGAACTACTTGTAGAGTAGGTCTTCCTGCAATAGGCTGGCAGCTGCCCGTCGGGTGACACTGTCACCCTGCCCCCGTGTGTCAGAGTGCACACGGGCATGTGGCATCCTCTCTGCCTGCCAGGAGTGCTGGCAGAAACACCCAGATGTTGCCCATCCCCGTCTTACACACACGTGCACATCCATGTGCACAGATCTGAGCACGTGTGTGCCCACGCGGCCCCGTTTTAGAGGTGGTATTTCCTGACCCCTTGCTTCCACTTCACCTCCCCAAGGGTGTCACGGTGCAGGAATTTGTGGGCACATCAGCAAGCGAGCAATGCAGCGACCCAGGCTGCTTCTGGCACGCTTGGGAGGCAGGGGGAAGCTGGCAGAACTCTGCAGGTCATTGATCACATCAGGCCCCAACTGGGATTGAATGTTTTTCCTGCTGACCAGACCCCGTGAAAAGGTTTTGAGCATGAGGAGCAGGTGGGGGGGAAATTCCCAGTGTTGACACCTTATTGGGAGTCTCCTTCTGAATGGAAGGCCACGTTTCCTAGGAAAAATAAATCATCTTCAGGCGTGAGAAAAGGGCTATACACCATATTCCTGAAACAGAACTGCAATTTACTGTGGGACTAAACCGTGAGCAGGATTGTTGACCTGGATTAAGTCGCAGGGTTTTGGGGCCATTTTTAATTGAGATCTCTTTTGATGAAGCCACAAAACTCTGGCCAGGGTGCTGTCTACTCACTTTTCCAAAAGCCCTGGGTGTTCTGGGTGCCTCTCCCGGCACCCCCAGGGCATCCTCAGCTTGGTCTCTAACTCCTCGAGTATTGCCAATTGTCATCTCCGGTGGGAGCTGGAGTAACTGGGTATTGTCCCTGGGGGGCTTCTCCACACCTCTGCCTGTGCTGCCCCCCAAATCCTGCCTGCACTGCACTGAGCTAGCAGCACTGCCCTGAGGCCATGGTGTGAAGCAAGAGCTGACCTGGACTCACCGTCAAGATTTTCTATTTCTTTGGCAGTTTTATACCAGGGGAGGAAGCGACTGTGGAGGCAGAGGATGCTTGGAGCTATGAAACAGAGCCTGGGGCAGAAGCAAGGCAGGGACCTGTGCTGATAGCCCCTCCAAGTGTCCCCAGACCCAGCCTTCTCACTGATGGGCAGTGCCACATCCCCTCCTGAGCATGGTGGGGAAGTGGGACTGGTGGGACCCAGCTGGGACTACCCCAGGTCCCAGACAGAAAAGGGCTTGATGACTTCTGCTTGTCCTTGGGTGCATGGAGCGAGGAGTGCAGGCTCGGCCTCGCCAAGGCGTCTGTCCTGATGGCTGTCATCACCTGGGGATGCTTGCTAGGAGATTGGGTGCATGTGACTTGCTTGATGGGCTTGCTCCTGGATTGTGGGACCAGGAGGATGGAGAAGGTGTCTGGTAGTTCCTCATCAGGTCGATAAAAGCATTTCAAGGAGAGGTTCGTAGGAAATAGCTCGTGTGGCTCAGCCTCTCACCTGTAGAGGAAGAAAAGCACCGTGAGGGCAGCAGTGGCCTGGAGTTCAGCTCCCCTCACCCATCAGGGTCCCCTCCAGTGCCACTGATGGCCCATGTCCTCGGCAGGGCTACGCGGGGCGGCCCCGGGAGTACATCGCCACGCAGGGCCCCATGCTGAACACCGTGACCGACTTCTGGGAGATGGTGTGGCAGGAGGAGACGCGCCTCATCGTCATGATAACCAAGCTCCAGGAGCGCAAAGAGGTATCTTTGTCCCTCCCCAGGCCCCGGCACAGCATCCCAGCCAGGAGCAAAAGGTGGGGTGGGGTCATAGCAATAGCAAAGGGTTATGTGAGACCAAAGGCGGGGGCTGAGCACCCTCTTGCTTTCTCTGCTTTGCTCTCAGAGGGTACCCCTGATGGATCACAGGGAGGAGAAGAGCCCCTTGGCTGCAGCCTTGGCCCCTCCCAGCAAAGTCTCTCCTCCTCACCTGGCCTCTCATGCTCTGGGCATGCTTTGCAAGTTGAATAATAGGATAAAGAGATTAGGGCAACCCCTGGGGCAGGGAGCAGAAGCAGCAGTCAGCAGTGTCCCTCCAGCCCTGAGCAGCTCTCCTGCTGTCCTTGGAGCTCTCAGCCAGTGGATCCTGGCTGGGATGGGAGCCGGCAGCACCTGGCTGGGAGACCTCACTCTCTCTTTCCTGGCTGTGTCCTTCCCTTCTCTCTCTGCCTCATCCCTGTGCCCTCCACTGGCAGACTGGGGCTGGCAGGACATGGACCGGCCCTGGCTCAGCTCCCTTGGTGCTGGGGAGAGCCATGCAGCCCTAGGGTCTGAAAGGCACATGGTAGGGCCAGGGAGAAGGTGCAGGGGGAGCAGGTGTGGGGAGAGGGATCTATTCTTTCCTTAGCTTCCCCTCTGTATCACTCTTCATCCACCTTCCCTGTGCCCCTACACCTCCCCTCCACCTCAAGAGCACTGAACAAATCATGGCTCGAATAGTCAGTGAGTGCCTTGAGCATCTCCACAGCCACAGCCCCTGACTCGTTCTTTCAGAAATGTGTCCACTACTGGCCCGAGAGGGAGGGCACCTACGGCCCCTTCACCATCCGCGTGCAGGGGGTGAGCGACTGCGTGGAATACGTGGTCCGGGATCTCTCCATCCAGGTGGGTTTGAGCTCCATCGTGGGGTCAGAGGGAGAGTCCAGCAGGGCCCAGCAGTGCCTCTGACACCCCCGGGCTCTCTAGGGATTGGCAGTGCTGTGTGGCAGGAGAGCAGAGGGTTCATGGCTTGGAGACCTGGGTCTCATGAGCCCCCTGGCAGAGGAGGGGTCTGCAGAGCTCCTGCCTGACTGAGGGGGCTGAGAAGGAACAGGACCCAGCCCTGGGGTGCAGAGGAGAGGGGGGTCAGCTGGAGAGAGCTTTTCTACCAGCCTGTTCCTTGCAATGTGCTATTGGGAGCTGCCCCATGGGCTTTCCATAGTCACCCTGGGCCAAAAAGATCTTGCTGGCTTTGCCTGCTCTGTAGGGACAGTATTGGGACACTCTGCAACTGGTTTTGGGAAGCTCTGCAACTTCCCAGTGTCCCTGGCCCATGGGTCTCTCCTGGCAAAGTCTCAAAGAAGGATTCAGGAGGAGAACTGATGAGATGGGCACAGGCTGACCAGCCTCTGCTTGAGCTGGACTCCATGACTTCAGTTGGCCCAGTCCAGCAGATCCATGAACCCACACCCTGATTTCTCTTTCTTCTGTGCTGGGAAAGCGTGGAGCTGAATGTCGTCAGGTCAAACACATCCTCTTCCCTTCCTGGCCGGACCAGCAGACACCTGAGTCAGCCAAGCCCCTGCTGCACTTGGTGTCCAAGGTGGAGGAGACCCTGCAGGCTGCAGCCAGCCCAGGGCCCATCGTTGTGCACTGCAGGTAAGAGCTTTCCCCTCAACCGAGCCCCTGTGTGTTCTTTACCTTGGAGTCTGCAAATGCCAGAGAGGAAAATCCCCCACGTGAACTGGTCCTGCTGCGGTGCAGAAATCCCAGGGCATCGCATTCCCACAGCTGAGTTGTTCAACCAGCAACCCCTGTCCTGGCATCAGGATGGTGGCATTCACATGGTGCATACTGCACTGGAAAGAAATAAAGCCGGGGGGAGCAGGAGAGGGCTGCAGACTCAGAACCCACCCACCAGACCCAGCGCAGAGCCACGGTTCAGGCTCCTGCTTCCTCTGCCACGGCGTGTGGCCTGCAAACTGTCTGTGAAGGTATCTCCTAGGGCAGCCCTCCTGGAGGAGGTGGCCTCTGTCTTTTCTCTGCCTGTTAAGTGAATCTGGGGAGCGTGGGGCAGAGCACCTGGTTGTCACGTGGCGTGGGGTGCTGCAGACTGGCCTGCCATGGTGTGCATCACTTAGTGCCTGGGGTTAGAGCACAGCTGGAAGGAGAGGTGAAGGGGCTGCAGAGACCCCTGCACCACCCAGGGACAGGGGATATTGATTGTTTCTGTGCTTCCAGAGCAGCCTCAGCTGGGCTGCGCAACGTGGCAGGACCCCCTTGCCATGGCAGGGGGATGCCAGCACCCGTCTTTTGTCACCTGCCTAAGAAAGTTGGTCTTTGAGAAGTCCCAGCTGGGACTGGGACTCCAGCATCTCTCTAGGGAGAAATCAAGGGAACAAACCAACCCAGGAGTATGTCCAGCTCAGACAGATCAGGGTCCGGGCAGTGAATCCTGTGGGTGCTCAGCAAAGCTGTGTCTGCCCCGCAGCGCAGGCATCGGCCGGACTGGCTGCTTCATTGCCACCAGGATTGGGTGCCAGCAGCTGAAGGACACGGGTGAGGTGGATATCCTGGGGATCGTGTGCCGGCTCCGCATAGACAGGTGGGTGCTCAGAGCAGGCAGCTCGTTGGAGGGTCCTGCTGGGTGCCAAGCCTGGGAGGAGGGCTGTGGGGAGGGCTGTGGGGACAGGCATCATGATGGGGCACGGGGACAATTTTTTATGGAAACCGGAAGGGTTGCTGAAAGATGCAGATGTGTCAACAGCAAATGATTCCCCAGTGCTGGGCTGGTTTTGCTGTCAGGGCTGTTGTAGCTCTGGGGACCTGAGGACGTGAGGGAGAGGAGAGTGGCTCTGAAGCTGGCAGCCATTCTGCTCCTTCCAGCTCAGCCACTACATCCAGAATCACTTATTTTTGCCACTTTTCAAGAAGTACCAGTAAAAATTATGGCCAAATCAGTTGCTCATGTACAATTTGAACAGCCTAGAGGTGCTTCTGGGCCCAAATATTCTTTGCGCAGCTCTGGTACCTGTTTCAGAGGTACTTGGACGTTGTGGGTGAAGAAGGAATATTTTGTGCTTTGGGAGCAGGGAGCCAGGGACGGGGCTGTGGGCTTTGCTGAGGTGTCAGGGGGACCTGCCTTTCCCTTGCAGAGGTGGGATGATCCAGACGAGTGAGCAGTACCAGTTCCTCCATCACACACTAGCTCTCTACGCTTCTCAGCTGCCGGTGGTGGGAGGTCACTAGAGGGGGGCTCCCACTGGGCTGCCAGCTCCCCGTTCTGACCTCTCCTGCACCAGCCTCGAGGATACCTCCACCAAAACTCTTTCTGCGGCTGCCGGGCCACAGAGCAGCAGCACGAGCATCCCCCAGGATGAGCAGAGCTGAGCAAACCCATGGGGATTGTGACCTCGCGGCCCTGGGGACGACCGAGGTTTGGTGGCTTCACGCGGCTTCAGCGGCTGCTCGAGGTGGCCGTTGCTGCTGGCTTGAGGCAGATTTCACCCGTGGAAAGAAGTTTTGGCTTTTGAAACGCACAACGTTTCATCCTCAACCCGAAGAGCCATCTGAGCAGAGGAACTGAAGCTGGGTGAGCGCTGGGAGCTCGGTTTGCCCTTTAGCTGCACAGAAATGTTAACCCTGTTAGATGCAGAGCTGGTAGAATCACCCTTCAAATAAACAGAGCCCCTCTCCTGGCTGTCTATCATCCTTGGGCAGAGGCTGTGGGCAGGGTTGGGCTTGCTCCAAACACATGCCACAATGCACTTCTTGGTAGAGATAAGCCTTGATGATTTAGCACGAGGGGTGCACAGTTGGTTGCCCTCACCCTGGGGCTTGTTTTCCTCTCCACCTTCATCCAACACCTTCTCAACAACCTTAGCATAGGGAAGATTCCTGAAGTGTGTCTGCAGTTCTACAAGCCCCGTGTTCCCAATTGCCTTTTGTTACACGGGGGAGGAGGTTTTGCATTCTTGGTTCTTGTCCGAAATCAGAACGAAATCATATTTGGGTTTTGTTGGCTTGTTTTCTCACTGATAAACCTAGGCAGGGGGTGTGGGGTGGAGAGAAAGAAGAAAAAGGAGAAACATTTTATCACAAAGCATGGAGATGGAAATATTCTGTCAAATATTTTAAAGCTATTCAAAGCTGGCCTTCAGCTGATGGATGTTGCATAACCTCTTTGGCAGTGAGGACAGATAAGGAGCTGGGGGCTCCTGAGGCTGTGCCTGCCCCTGCCCACAAGCCCTGATGTGTCCTGCTTGGTGGGTGACATCCAACATAAAAAGGGTCAGTCCTCTTGCTGAGAAGAGTCTGATCTTGCCTTGGCTCCCTGAGCATCCCCAGATCAGGACTGTGCGGATGGATCTCCCTCCACCACTCTGTGGGTCCCCAGAATGCAGTTGAATGGCTGCCCAATGGTTTTGCCCTAGTGCCTGATGCTCGGGCTCTGGGCATCTCTTGGGAGGAGAAATGATTAAATGCAATGAATGAAACAATTTAATTGACATTTGTGTCCAGTTCTGGGTTCCACAGGTCAAGAGGGACAATAAACTACTGGAGATAGTCCAATGGAGGCTATGAGGATGATTGAGGGACTGGAACACCTCTCATGAGGAAAGGCTGAGAGCCCTGGGGCTGTTCAGCTGGAGAAGAGCAGCCTGAGAGGGGAGCTGAGCAATG